>JAPMOR010123911.1:0-33843 GCA_026543865.1 Argiope aurantia | reverse complement strand
GTTATGTGCATAGATAGATGTGAGAGCGTAGATGTGTTATGTGCATAGATAGATGTGAGAGCGTAGATGCGTTATGTGCATAGATAGATGTGAAAACATAGATGTGTTATGTGCATAGATAGATGTGAAAATATAGATGCGTTATGTGCATAGATAGATGTGAGAACATAGATGCGTTATGTGCATAGATAGATGTTGTGAGAACATAGATGCGTTATGTGCATAGATAGATGTGAGAGCATAGATGTGTTATGTGCATAGATAGATGTGAAAACATAGATGTGTTATCTAGTATTAATACATCATCACTATTAACTTGTTAACGCTATTTCAGGTTTGATGATCGCATGCTCAATGTCAGAATGCTTAAAAAAATATAAGTAAATGTTATTTGTCTGCACTTTAGATGAAAATATACAATAGCTTTAGATGTTTTTTTTTTTTTGTTTTTTTTTTCTTGCGATGCGATTTTATCTATTTATAACGTTCACAAATACTCAAATCAAAATGAATCGCTAAAATCAAATTGAACGAAATATTGATCCACTAACAAATTGCAATGCCGAATACTAAATTAATAAAAAAAAAAACTTCCCGGATTGTCGGACACCGAGACATTAGTCTGCATCCATGTTTCCGAGAATGACTTAGATCCAAGGATTGGGGCTATCTTTCTCTCAACCGAATATTACAAACAAAATTTTATCTTTTATTCACTTTTGTGTCCAAATTTTCCCTTCTTTTTCTAATCGCAAGGAAGTTAAAACCAATTTGTAATCTGTTCATTTGATTTGAATTAAATTATATTATTTTCATAATTCAACTAAAAATAAAAAGTGAGAAACTTTTCTCACATTCAGATGTTTTGAGTGGTGGAATCCAAAATCACTGACATTTTGAGTTGAAGTATCCAATAAACTTTCGTCATTATTTTTCTCTTCGAAGTGAGTCGTAGTGTCTCTTCGACCCAGTTGCTGGAGAAAGGTGAACGCTTGCCCGTGAGCATTTCTTTCTCGACCCTCCGCTCGTACCCAAGGTTGTGTCGAATAACAAACACGATGTCGATGCTCTTCTACTTCTGCTTTTTTAATTATATTTTGTACGGTGACTTTTGTGGAGGTTAGAACGCTCTTCTAGGATTGTGAAATTAATAAAATTTTAACTTAAAGACAAATAGAAATACTTCAAACATAACTTTGATGTTCAATGATTATAGTATGCAGCGACTGATTGAATAGAGATCAAATATTAAAATATCAAAAATTTATTTTTTTTTAAATTTCATATTATGTTGTTTTTTATGCAGCTAAATGCGCCGCAATATGTTTAAAAATAGTTTAATACTCATTTCACCATTTTGCTTAGAAAAGTCACAGTAGATAATTAGCATCATTGGATTCATTGGCCGTTAAAGTATTTTTCTTTAAAATTCCTGAACAACAAACAAAATTAACTTAACGGAATTATCAAATTTAATGAACAGAAAGAATCAGCCATGCCATTTATGAGAGATGCGTTATGAGAATCGTAGAACTGTCTTCAGTACAATAAATGATGCATTAAATTTGCTACGTTCCGATGAATGAGTGAAAATTTTAAAAATATTTATTCATATAGCGAATATTATTACCTTCTTAACTGAATCGAAGGCTACAAATAAGAAGATAAAAGCGAAGCATCACAGGTTTTGTATTTGTTATGTCATATTAAGTTACCATTTCAAGATGCATTGATCAGAATTAAAAAACAAAGAAGCTACGCTGTAACATTCGATTTGGAGGTGAACTTCAGATTCTGTTGTCGAATGTTCGCTGGAAAATTCTGTGTGGATCATTAACTCGCAGACAAAGTGGCCTTTCCACGAGCTTTCGCACATGTGTCAACCGTGAAATGTACCACCGAAAGATAATTGGCACATGGGAATCAACTCCATCTTGTGATTCTTTTTATTCCTACCATCTTCAGCAGGTGATCGGCCTTTCTTGAGTCTGCAGCTGGAGAGGATGTAGGCTTATTCAGGGGCCTTTCGGAAGGCGATCCTCGTAGAAAAAAATTCTCTTGTTTTTTGCTGCAGGAAAAACATAAATCATTTGAATATTATATTTGTAAAACCTAATGGATATATTAATTTATGCCTTCTAGGTAAAGGAATTGCTATTAGAATTATGTGGTTATGAATTTATTTACGTTATTTAATTAATCATGTTTTATTTGCTTTTAGTAATTCTATTAGTTTTTGCTCGCTTTGGAAATTGGAAAATCTTCATTTCGTAAAAAAAATTTTGAAGCTTGTTTTTATGATCCCAAAAAAAATGACTCTCTGGTTCCTACCAAAAGCTCATGAAAAATGATCATGAAATGATTCAAGCTGGGAATCTTTCTCTCTCCCATACGCAAATATGTTGCGAACGATAATGTAACTTAAATTATAACATTCTTTGAAGTTACCTCGTTACTTATGCTCTTTCAAATAATCAAGGGTGTTTCAAGCTCATCAAAAAATATCTATACATTTTGTTACTCTATGAAATGACGCCTCTTTTTTTTACTGCAGTATACAAGTATTGAAATCGCCGAAAAATTCGAACTAGAGATTTTGACGTATCTCCCCATTTTAGATCACTCTGAATCTGGCAAAACGCATTTTTGTCATTATGTCTGTCTGTCTTGTGAACACGACAATTCAAGAAAATTTTGAGGAGACGACTGAAATTTGGTATATGGAGTTGCAACCAAATTTATAGATTCCATCAACTTTTGAACGAAAACCATTTTTTGATAAAAATGAGCTTGATTACTACAAAACACAAACAACTAGGTAGATAAAATTTGGTATACAAATGTGGTGTCTATGATGTAGGTATCAAATTTTGAACGAAATCCGTCGAATGGTTGACCGTCTATCAATCTGTAATTTCGCATGCATGTAGATGCAGTGGCTTATATCAATGAAACTCGGTATTCTTGTGACTACAGTATAGTTTCCTGAGACACGCGACCTCAATCAAGGTCCATTTTATGCGGAGAAAGAGGGATCGCTATTGGAATGTGTACACTCCGGCTAATTTGTTTTGTTTTCTTCCTGTTTTACACCCCGTTATTGGTAGCAAATTGTAGATGAATTTTCTGACTAGGGAAACTCTCTCTTAAGTCTCTTTTAAATTATTTCCCAATTGAGATAAAAAATCGTAAGTTATGCTATGAAATAAAAACACACACCAAAGTCAATTGTTGCTCGTATGTGAACGATGTCAAGTCATTATCTAGTTTCTGTCTTTTGCTTTTATTGACTTGTCCCGAATGAAGCGGCTTGCCCTTAGCTTTCTTTCATCTCGATATTCTTTTCTTCGAACAGGTCTTTGCTACTTTTTGTTTCATTCTTAAATGGGTTTCCCTTAAGATAATGATTTTTACATTGGTAGTGAGTCTTTATCAAATCTATATGCTTTTGCATCGTGAGACTCGCCGCAACTTCCAATGCATACTTTTCGAGAATTTGTCTATCATTTCGTTAGTAGTGATGATATAATACAAATGGTGATATGTATGTAATTATTATTAGTATTAGCGGCAGCATGTGGCTTGAGGTTTCGTGATCTCATTTCAGTTCATTAACGTGATTTATAAAAATATCAGGAATATTGTTATCCAGTGAATGTGATATTTAAATACACCTTTCCTTTAATTTCAAAATATGAATACATCTTAATATTTACAGGGAGAGCGTTGTATTGTTTCAACATCAACAAGAGGTTTGGCTTTATTTTTAATCCTTTATTTCTCTTTTATGTAGAATAATTTCGTAACTATAGAGTTCTGCGTGGGTTATGGTTGAAGCTTAATTCAGGGAAGGTAACCACTCACTTCAAAATATGTACAATCCGATAGGACTGTCTCATTTCATCCCATGCATTAATTCCATCATGAATAATACTGAAGTATATATAATATAATAAAAATTCAAAGGCTTAATTAATGTTCTATTTGTACTGAAAGTTGAAAATTGTTTAGTCTCTTTTTAATTTTGTTCAGTTTATTATTATTATTCAACTTTTTTGATCATGTTTCTCGTACCACAGCACTATGACTGCCCCCCCCCCCAAACAAAGATTGTCAGTTCTTTGCTTGTAGCCCCGCGAATACAGAAATTCCCTTAATGAATTATCACTGCGGAGCCATTTAATTGCTTCTTTTATGAATGGGATATTTTTTCTTATCGGAAAGTATTATTCGGATATTTATCTTTACTGTAATCAACAAATTTAATATATAGCTGACTGCAATTAATTAGGATATCAGACGTGCATTATTCAAGAAGTCTTACAGGAGAGTTCATAATAAACACTTATGAAAGAAGGAGAGTTATCTTGTTAGAATTTTTTTCTATTATTTTGCTTTTATTTGAATCTCTTAAAAACCGTGATCGGTTAAGAAATCTGGGGAAAAAAGCTCAAAATGTATCTAAACATTTAGTTAAATATGAAAAGAAGTATGACTATCTAAGCATTTCATACTTCTTTTCGTAGGTTTTTACCATTTATGAAACATAGGTATTATTAGAATATAATTTTTTATGCAATACTTTTACAACTGAATTTATAACCGAAAGGATAGAAACGTAATAGTTTTTGGCCCATTATTTAGAGAACGATGTTAATTATATGATAACATTGTAAATATGAAAACTTTTACGATGATTCCAGCGTTAAAACTTGCAGCATTAGACGTCCGGTGATGGTAGATTTTTGATGTTGCATTTTGTTTATTGATGAAATTTCCCTAAATATTAAACGTTCAATGCCAATAGTTGAGGGTATGTTTGAAGTAAAGAGTTTCCCATGCGATGTTATTACTATTCATTTCTAAAATGCAGACCGCGGTTCTAAATGATCGTTGAAAGCATTCCCCACCGTAGATACTTATTATTCTTCTTATTTGCATTTCTCTTTTTATAATAAATTAAGTCAGTCGTATTTAAATAAGTAAAAAGCAGTCAAGAGCATTATATATTGCCAAATCCCCTCTTTGAATGATTGAAAAATTGTTTTATGATGTTATGCTCATTAGTTCTTGAACTCTTTTTATGTTCTGCAACATGCAAATAATAATAAATTGTATACAAACTCTCTGGTCTGTAACTGTAAAATTACGAATTACACTTAGTACCTGAATGTTCTTGAAGTATTTAACTTGTTTCGTGAAAAGTAATTGTAACATTGTCACGAACAGCAGACATATCCATTGAAGCCGAATTTAAAACGTGTGTCTTTCGATGGTTATCTAGTCAACCCATTTCAGTCATCATGGTGTTTGCGGTCACTTAATAGCGACTGCTGATTGGGGTTTTATTCACAGAAAAATTTTATTTTTGAAGTTGCAGGAATATATCTCTTGATTCCTTTCTTAATCTTCGATCAACTCATGTTGAAATAGTCATTCAAAACGGATTTTCATTCTATCAAACATTCATTGTCTTTCAGCATTTCAGTCCGGAATCATACATTCGGACCAGCACCTACTTGTTGCGTGCTAGAGTCGCCGATAAAGAACAATAATAATAATAAATCATGGAAGAAGTTCTGCTGCGCTGCACCACGTCATTCGCCTATCGCAAGGGTGGATCTCGCTCATTTTCTTTTGGTGAAAAAAAAAAGTTTCCTTTTTTTTTTTTACGGAATGTTTTTGTTTGTATAGCGTCTCGCTTGACGGATTCCTCAATGACATTTTTTGGCACTGCTCCAAAAGCACACCCTTTCTTAACATTGAACGGATCCTGTGGTTTTAAACGAAAAACGAATCTTGCTTTGTTAAGTGAATGGCTAACCAGAATGGGGCAAAATAATTATTATAATAAGTCATGCATTATTTTAAAAACTAAATTGGTTACAAATTTGTAGATGTGGTACTTGGGGTTTGTGAGATGAGTGGTGCTGTAAGCAGTAAAATTGGATTGTTTGCCACAAAAAGTGCTGGGATTACTTATTCGCTTTGAAAATAAATTTGACCTAGGTCAGTGTTATTACAAGAGGCGTACCTTCTGTAAGAAATACTGTCCAGAGCAAATACTAAAACAACGTCTCTTCCTCTTTTTTCTCTTCTTTTTTAAAGTGTAATTCTCATATTTCATATGCCCAGAAACTTTATGCGTGGAAATAAAATATAAATTAAACCTAATCCTGCTTGAATAATCAGACTAATAATTAAATATATATACAAAAATTTTAAGGGCAGTTAGTATTTATTAAATGAAAGATAAAATGTTATAGATAAAATGTTAGCATTTGAAAATATATTTTAAAATATCGTGGCTGACAATCCGAAATTTATGTTACGTATGATTATCTCAGAGGCAAACTGACTGTTAAAGAGATCATTGAAATGCATATAAAACTTTCACAGAAATGGCTGTCCAAATTTCTTGTTTTAGTCCTTTTAAATTAATTAAAGTATCAATAACTTCCTGAGCAACTTTAGTAAAATTTATTTAAAAACTTCCAAAATTTTTTTATTAATCAATAGTTCAATGCGGCCTTACGATACCTTTTGTTTCAAAGAGCTGTTTATTTCAATGTCCAATTATCTCTGTTAATACTAAAAGCGAAAATAAACGAATCTATTCCATTTGCCCATTATAGATCAAACCGTTTGAGTTAAAGCTCATAATACTTTAATGGGCGGGATTATGGCCCAGAAGCAGTTTACCGAAATTTCACTTCGAGTTTTAATGAATAAAAAATGAAGCACAATTTCGGTAGTTGCAGTTTAATTTATGAAATGTTATCTCTTATTTACATATTTAATTTATATCTCATCTTTTCATTTCAATTCGTGCACAATTCCTACCCTTTAACAAATTCTTAAAAATATTTTTAATATGATTTACGGCAATAGTTTTTATTGTTGGAATTTTAATCAAACTTAAATCATTGTTTCATCAACTCTTTTAAATCATTTTTTCCTCTGTTGAAGGAAGATTCCTGTGTTTGAGATAATTTTTAATCAAGAGTTTCACCTTACTCTAAAGCTGTAAAGAGGTAGTAATCGATTATATAGCTTGCGAATATTAGATTTTCTTTTTATATTTCTGTATAGTCTTAAGCATAAGGTAATTTTTATTTTAGGATTTGAACTATTGAATTATTTATTAAGAATGTTTGAATTATTTAGGAAATTTTCATAACTTCGAAGGATATTAATATTTTTAATTCTGTTTTTCGTACTAAACTAACAATTCTCCTTATTTTATGAATTGAGGGATCTACAGTTATTGATTTATGTTATTCTTTTATGCAATATGACTAAATGTGCAATTTTTAATCACTTAATAAACGCAATAATGGAAATAACCATTGGAACATTGTGTGACTTTAACGGATAAAAAATATCGTTATATATCAGAATTTTGCCGAGAACTTAACATTTTTTCGATATTATATAGCTTATAGTTGAAACAGTTGTATTCTTTTGTGTATTATTATGATCATGTAATTCATATTTCAAAATTATATTTAAAATACATTGTATTTTTATGTGAATCATTTTAATTTAGATACTTGCCATAATTTTTTTTAAATTCTATATTTATTATTTTTTATTCCATGAGATGACAATTTTGTTTAACAAAGTAGATGCATCCGCAACACTTAATTTATTTTTAATTCTGAATTTTAGTTTGCTTAAATATGTACTTATAATTCTTATAATGTTTTATTAATTATTTTAATCTCTCATACAAGGAATTCAGTTTTAACTCAAAAGTTGTAAATAAAATTTGCACCTTTTGTAATACTATACTTTTATCTTCGCACAATTTTTCTATTCAGATTTGTGCACTACATTCAACATAACCGTTCTATCACAAAACAATTCTAATTCCAGTACTCTTTTATAATTAATATTGAAAATTAAATTCATCCGTGTCCAGAAAGATAAATAATATTAGTTATATTTCATATTTTTAGAGAATCTTTCTGCGTATTACCCCATCTGCTTAATACCTCATAATGCTCATTTAATTTTAGAAATATGCGAAATTAAAGAACGCAGAAATTCAGTTCAAAAGCTTATTTTGTAAGATAATTAAATCAAATATTTAATAGAATTAAAGCTGCAATTGGTAATATAAAATTTAAATTGATATTTGAATACTCTATATACTCTATAACTGGGAAAACCACAGGAGCGTTTGATATGTGTTGTTACAGAGCAAATATACAGGGTGTTTATTTAGTCCCGGACCCATTTTGATGTTTAATAACATAAAATAATGAAGATGTAAACAAACTTATGGCATTTATTGATGGAATAGCTCATATATTTTCCTTTTCAGGTTTGAATATTTTTACTTTCGTAAATATCGTCTGCGCGTGTGGTTAATTTCAGATAATTTCATTTTCCAGTCTAAATAATTGTACTGTTCTAAATATCGTCTGCTTATTAATTGCATTTTTCTCTCTTTTGTTTTTGGCAACTATTGAAATGTTATGTTTACTTTTGATGTGTTTGTTCTATGTAGTACTTTTGTATGTAATGTTTTATTCGAGCGGATATTAAGGAGAATGCATACACCACAAGAGAAAGCGCAGCATGTTTCTGACATTGTTAATCGCCATAATGTGCGCATATGGGGATCTGAAAACCCCCATGAATACCGTGAGGCACAAAGGGATTCCCCAAAGGTTATTGTGTGGTGCGGACTAATGCACGATCGAATCATTGGGCCTTTCTTTTTTACAGAAAAGACGGTCTCATCAGTCGTATACTTGGAAAACTTCGTATTTCCACAACTGGAAGAACTTCAGCCACATGTCTTTTTGCAACAAGATGGTGCGCCACCTCATTGGGGTACCATCGTTCGTACTTCTTTGAATGACCATTTTCCAGGAAGATGGATTGAGCAAGGAGGTCCAATTCCTAGGCCACCCAAATCACCTGACATAACGCCGCTGGACTTTTTCCTTTGGGGGTTTGTAAAAGACAACGTTTTCAGGAGCAGAGTGTCAAACATTGATGACCTAAAAGCTAGAATTACAACCGCAATAGGCTCTGTGGATGCCGACATGCTTGCCGCTACCTGGCGTGAAATTGACAATCGACTTGATATTTTCCGTACGAAGAAGGGGGCACACGTGGAAGTTCATTGACAAGGGTCATGAAACTTTTTGAGTCTATTTAACCATTTATGTTATTAATTTTAATCTATCTTTATTATTTTATGAGTTATTAAACATTAAAATGGGTCCGGGAATAAATAAACACCCTGTACTTCAAGAATATGGATCCTTCCTCTCGATTATAAAAATAACTTAATAATTCATGTTGCAAACATGGAAATATATGAAAAATATTGGATAGATATATTGATTAAAGTAAGTATTTCTTATGCTAAATAAAGAAATTTACTTTAGATTAATTCAAATTTAATAATTCTAATTCAAAAATAGTACTTCAAAACTTAATGACGATAACGAGAGTAGTAGAAGATTGTGTTTAAAAAACACAAAACAGAATTAAGAATTCAGCATTCAATTTCAGCATGAAATTTATTCTTTTATTTCTGTTTTCTTCTATTTCAATTTAATTTATATAAATTTCAAACAATCTATTTACCATTTTTCTAATTTTTTGCTGTTTAATGAGAAAGGTGAATAAATATATACCCTAATAAGTTTATTTTGACTTCGTACTTATGATTCATATTACAATGACTATTAATTTTTTCTCAAATACTTATGATTCGGACGCATCCGAATTCCCGTCAGTGTAGGTCAATGTCAGAGATAAGGTTAGTATTTATCTGTGCGTGGGTAATTAAATGGTGGTATCTTCACTGCAGATACTTCATCCATATCGGAATTCTAATTAAATGACAGCTGATAAAATTTTTAACGTCCACAGGTCACTATGTTATAATTAAAGTTGCGTGTATTTGTTGTGACTCCAATTATTGAGACGTTTTAGAAAAATAATTTTATTTACATTTTAATTAAGGAAATAAAATATTTGATTTTTACTACGAGCTTCACCGAGGCAGGAGCATTCTGAAGAGAAAGAGAATAGCCTTTTTAGCAATACCCGGATGATGACCGGCGCATCAATTGCTTCACGCACAGCCTCGATGGAGCCTGTAGTTTACAGATATCTGATATGATTTATATGATTCATGATAAATATATATTTTATGATAGGCATTCACTACATATCCTGTGCCAGAGACGTTTGAATTTTAGGAATTTCATGACTGAGTATTGAGATGTTAGGAAAAAAAAAAATCTTCTAAATGTTTAATCTAAGCAATGAGTATGTTTACTTTTCTCATAAATGCAACCTCAGTTTTGCGCCATCTAGTAATGGTGGCCAGGATTCTTGCCCTGTCTGCCCTTCCCATCTAATTTTGCCATTATTATTTCCTGGATTCGTGCTTAAGATTGGCGGACCTGAATCCATTCTTCTAGTCCACGTTATATTTTATGCTGATTGTGTCAGTAAATATATTTCACAAAAGGGTACAGAATCTAATCTTTTTTATGCTGTTCCCCAGTTCTGTGAATCACATATTAAAATAGTTTTGACCGTGTAACATTTTAAGCGAAATAATTTCATTCCTCTGCGAGTGAAATTAATCGACTTACGCATAAAACATTGAAAAATCTCTATTTTTGAAGAACTTTGCTAATAAATTTGAAAAAAAAATCTCAGGGAATCGTTTGCAAATTGACATTTTGTATTCCTGTGTTATTTTTTCAATTTGTTCCTAAAAATAAATTTGTTTGTAAATCATACTTAGGTTAAACAGTTGTGATTCGGTCAATTTTAATCATGAAATGGTAGCATTTTTTTATCATGTGTTTTAAATATCAGCAAAAACGTGACTGATTGGACCATTGAGAACTAATTAGAATTCATAACTATTTCATAAATACATTTATTGACTTAAACTCGTAATATATATACAAATAACCGTGCCGTTATTTCTTGGCTTTATCATGAGGTAGGGGTTAGCATCTTTTAGACGATTTTACATTTCTTTGTTCGTATCGGAATGATATCCTCACTTCGCTGACAGTAAGGACCAGGAGATAATACACGAACGCTTCTAAACTATTTATAATTCCTGACAGAGATTTTACCCAAAAAATGGTGGACAAACATTCCTTTTAGACATGTGATTTTAACGTGGCACGGCAACTTAACATTAAGATAGTTAAGTTTGCAAAAATAATATACAGTGAACTGTGGGAAAAATCAAAAGCCCGCGCAACGTTGAAATTAAGACTCCTTTAATGTTAAAAGTATAGGCAAATTGAATCGTGTGTGTGTGTGTGTGTGTGTGTGTGTGTGTGTGTGTGCGTGCGTGCGTGCGTGCAGTTAAAATTTTATTTGTCTTTCATAACATTCTTTATTGTAGAATTATTTTTAAATCCAGTGTGTTTAGCTGTTGGTCTTTGTAAATAAGGCCCCCCCCCCCTTCATCTTCTTTTAAATTAAAAACTAAGCTTTTCATTTATTGCAATTGGTGCATAAAAGAGTTTCTCAAAACTAGATTGATAAATCTCTTACATCTCTTTGAAATCAATTTCACAGAAGGGGACTATTTAACTTTGAGCCTTTCTAGTCTCAAAACTTTGCATTGAAGGAGGAAAATTATAAAAAAGGATGACGACGTAAATTTTGTCTCAGACTACCAGTTTCAGTTAATATTGTCCATATTAATCTATTCTGTAGTAGTAAATTCAAGTTTTACTGAGTTCTTAAAATTTATTTTCTTTCTTTCTTTCTTATGTCTCTCTTTATTTCTGGCCTTTTGCGCCGACAGCATTTCTTTTTAGCTGTCGATAATATTTGAAAATTGTCGCGTAATTGCTTAGAACGAATCGATGTTGTTCAATGAAACAATTACTTCATTTTCATTTAATATATAAATGTTTGTAATAAATTCAGTTTATTAATTTTTATAATTCTCACTTTTTAGCCACTAAATTAAAGCATAAAAACACTTTTTAACTACTGAGTTGCACCAGCTTTTGGTACCCCCCCCCCTCCTTTTTTTTTAGGTTGCAAATGCTTAGTACTTATCTATTGTTCACCTGCCATATTACGTGAAAATTACAAGTCTACTTTTATTTTGGAGAAGCTCCTGTCTCGAGCGCATAACAGTAGGCTGCGGTCTCGTAATTATTTTCTCGTTATCGCTGATGTGAGTAGGTTCTGCAAGTTCGTGATCAATCAATTTAAAAAATATTTGTTAAGATGAATATTTAGCTATTCTGGGAAGAAAATTAAAGGATATTTAGTATTAAACACACACACACACACTTTCGTTTCTTGAGGGACCTTTTCCCCTGCTCTCAGGGAAAGAAACTCACTCCAGATAGATTTGGAAAATAATAGTAACAAAAGGAAGAAGAAAAGCAGATTAGCTATTGCAATTTCGATTGCAGAATCGCAGTTATTAATCGAACAGCCGCTGATTTTGAAGGACCTTTCGGTCTTCTTCGTTTATAGAAGACTCCTGCATCGTTTTTGGCTCTTTGTCAAAATGATGTCAATTCATCGCGAACGGGATATCATTTGAAAATAATCAATTGGAAATTAAATCAAATGTGAACATACATTATAAAGTGTGTTTGCTAAAAAAAATTGTCTTGAAATCCATCACGCAACGATGGAATTATTTTTATAGATATCGAAAATATGTAACAATTTCTTGAACCTCTTTCTTAATTGATGAAACTTGTTGAAAAGGTCAGTTCAAATACAGAATGGTAGCCTCTGTGAAATGGGTGTCCCTGACCCAAACCTTGCGCAAACAGTCCCTTTCTCACTGTCTTAATTTCTGTGGTCATTTCGGAGGTTTCGCTTTTCTTCGGCGGCGTGTCCATTTTTAGAAGTAAGATGAAGGGACGCGATGTTAATCGTTAAATCTCTTCCAAGGAGAACTTTCTCCGAAACGCCATCTACCGGAACGGGATAATTGTTCTATTTGGAGGGGCTAATTGCGCCACCGGATCCCATTCTTGTTCCTCAGAGCGTGATCGATTGGAATTTGCATTGTTGTTACAGCCGGAGAAAAGTGGCCTGAGTGCCGCCATCTCTTTGTTCGGGTTTCCCATCGTGTCTGTTAATGAGAGGGTATGCGATCTTTCATTGAAAACTTCGCTAATGAGCTTCGATTCCGGTTTGTTATGGATAACTAATCGTCTCCCTATCCTTTTTTTTTATTTACTTCAGCTACTAATTTTGTTAAAGGTTCTATTTGTCTAATTATATATTAGATGAATTATCTTAGTATAGGAGACCGTTAGCTGGCAAATAGCAGAGGTGTAACCGTACTCGAGGCTTTTATTTCTCATCATTATTTTTTTCATGCTCTATCCAACGAATAGTTTTGCGGAATCCTTTTTATTCCTTTACTAGTCGCCTTGGGCGACAAGAATTTGTCATTTTTTCGTGATAATTTCCAAAAATATTATTGCACAAAAAGGAATTTTACACCGTTTGAAAAATTGAAAAAAAAAAAAAAAATGTCTTTTTAAGGATACCAATTCATTTACCATGCAAATTTTCCCCAAATTTTGGCATGTTTTTATTTATTTTTGCCTAATTTCATTACATTTTTGCTGCGGAATTTAAACCGTTTTCATTGTTTTATCAAATATGTAATTGCATGACTTTCTTCCATTGTTGAAAGGTAAGAAAAGAGGATTTTCTTTAAGTGTACTTTACAAGAAGAATAAAAAAGTGAAGTTACAATACCACAAAATTTAGAAGACAGATAAACTCCATATTTACGTTTTTAATAGTGCTATGGTGCCATGAGATTGGTTTTCATTGTATAGGTTCATGTACAAGGAACAGAACATTTGTAAAACAATTGAAATAGCTTGGCTTTAATATCTGGCTATTTGAGGGAATCATGGATGTGGAGTGATGTGTTAGCGATTTAACTGAAATGTAACTAATATCTCCAGCGGATCCATTGATCCCCAAAAGTGATGAGTTAAAAATAAATCTATTGTATTATTTCTCTATCAATTTCCTTTTAGCTGAGTTATTTTTCTTTGCATTTTTATGTCATTATCAGACCGCGCCTAATTTGCAATGTATTTCACAACACTAAAATATATGTCGCATAATGTTTGATATTCATTGTTTGCCCTTGTACAACTTCCAAATGAATACCCTCGTCAGCGTTATTCTGTATCTTTTGCTTTTGCCTTCTGTCTGTATCTGCACTGCTTACTTGTGCATATTTCTTTCAGAAATTGCAACTAATCTTGAAAAGTGGATTTTAAAAAGACTTGCACTCTGGTTATTTTGAATGGACCATATAGACGGGCTTGCTTTCATTTTTTCCACTTGATACTTGTTATCTAGAGAATTTTTTTAATGGTATTGGAAACAAATATTGGTAATCTATGTTGCTTTTATAACGCGCAGTTATTATTTGCCTAATTTTGTGTTGATAAATCCACCTTGATATTTATAATATTTATTTTAAAGCTTATTGCATGCACTATGCAAATGTAGCATTTTGTTGTTTTAATATGTTTCATTAAATTCTGACTTGATAGAACATTGGCATTTATTTCACCTTTGTAGATTTCTTTTCCCTTTTATTTTGTAAATAGTATATGAATACATGACATATCTTTACTCAGGTCTGTATTGACAGCGCCACATACTTTTACGTGTGGCGTAAATGCAATAATTCGGGTGGAATAATACAGTACTAAGTTTTCGAGATTATACAGATAATATTTAAAGAGAGAGGCAAGATTAGGTGAAATAAATGTAAAATTCAGGTCTGTATTGACAGCGCCACATACTTTTACGTGTGGCGTAAATGCAATAATTCGGATGGGATAATACAGTACTAAGTTTTCGAGATTATACCAAATAATATTTAAAGAGAGAGGCAAGAGTAGGTGAAATAAATGTAAAATTAAGTAGTATTTACATATTAAAAAATTTTCAAAGGAATTAAATCCGTTTTGGTCGGAAATCATTTCAGTAACTGTGTCTTTGTTCTAGAGACTGGCTCAAGGCATCGGAACTATGTTAATCTGCGTATACTTTCCTTCAAAATATTGTTTTATTAGATTATCTCTCCTATGTTATATCGATTATTTGAAAGAACTTTATTATTTTTAATGAATCGTTGCTTTGAGATTTTGGGAATTCTGCGTTTGTTGTTTCTAAAAAGTCAATACTTCTTTTCTTACTTCATCACTTTCTGCTACGATCTCTTTAATTTAAATAACGAACAATCTTTCACACATTCATTTTTTTAAAAACCATCGCTTTCTGTTCTATATTCTTCTTCTAAAGATTCTAAAATAAAATAAAAAAAGGCTTTTAAAAGATAGAGCATTTATCTAAAAATCACCCCCGTCTATCGGTACGTGTAGGCATGCACTTGCGAAATGTTGGTAATGCTTTTTGACTCGGAAGGACCGCATTTGTGAAGAGGGGTTTTGTTATGGGTGTTGCTTTTGAATAGCGAGGGAACACCTGGGAGAGGCGTACTAAATCATCCCAAATCCCTTCTCTGTGCATTCCTCGCCAACCGACTTTCCTTTGTTGTGCTCCGTTGAATTTTTCCACGGATTATTGGTGCTCATACGCAGTTCAGCGAAAAATAGTAATGGCATACTATCGAATGATGTAACCCTTAGGATTTATGGCAAGCAAAACATTGTTGGGATTTCTAAGAAGGCTTATCCTATCGTATTTCATAAATCTAGCTGCCTTTGGCTACCAATTGGCTCATCCAAATTATTGACTTTTTATATTGCCAAATAATGTATGGAATGCATTTTTTTTTTAAATTTCATCTTGTTATTTCATACGACAAGAAAACATGAAGCTAACTGCAAATTGAGAAGTGTATATACTGCGAAATAAAAGCAGAAATGAAAATCTTATTACAGAGTTAAAAACATGCGATTGTATGTTTTGATGAAAGAGTTTGAATTCCATAATAGCATTTAAAAACATGTAGTTTATCGAACTGAATTTTAAAAATGTTATTCAAATGAAGGGGGAAATTGTACGAATTTGAAATGAATATCACTAACAAGTTTTTAATTTTTAAGATAATATAAGGACTAGTTTTGTAAGATAAATGTTTTGAAAGATATAACATCAATTTTCGTAAGCAAATCTATGACCCATTTAAGATGGTTGAGTTTTTTTTTGCGCTCAATTAAATTTACTGTTTGAAGCCTATTTCTTGATTTCTTTTACATCTTTTGTCTTCTGACTGAATGTACTTTTTGGATAACACTGAGAATCATTTCTAAAACATTTCTCATGATATTTTGCAACTCCATTAGTTATCTACGGGTCGCGTTGAATCAGTCAGCTGTAAAAAACGGTCAATGAAGCTGTCTGGAATGCATTTATGGTTTGTTTACATTTGACTGTTGCCATTCGACAATAAGTAATAAGGGGAAGATTCTGTGCCACGTATGTTAACACACACACACACACATATATTCTTGATATTAAATATTGCTAATGTTTGATCAAAAATGAATTTTTTCGATTACATATTTTATTAGTGAAAATCTTCAATGTACTTTATTTCTTTTGTATTTGTTTTAAAATTTTCATTTAATCAACTAATTAAGTGATGCAAAAATCGAATGCAATGATAATTGTTTGTGGACTGTTTATAATAGATAAATATTAATTCTCTATTTTCTAGCTATTTTAAGAAGTCAATTTGGTTTTTGGACTGTGACAATGGAATATGCTTATTTATATTGATATAAAAAGGCTAACATTTTTAATAAATTTTTTGAACACAGATCAAGATATACTTATTTCGTCGATTTCTAGCTAAGGTATTTGATATTTTCTGTTAATTTTTATCAATCTTCAAATAATTTTGTGTCAGAATTAGGCCCAGTTAACCAGGAATCGCCATTTTATGTCCAGGATTAAAAATATATTGAATAATATTTAGAAAAAAAATATACAGAATTTTCTTTTTCTATAAACTAGATTCGCATTAAAGGCACTTTTTTGGGGTGGTGTCTTCGCAAGGGAACTGCAACTGTTTACAAAGCTTTCCCTAGATTGGAAATCATAGCTTCGTGAAAGCAATTTCTTTATAATTTGATGGCATGGATTTGGAAACTGAATTTGCATAGTATGATAAACAAACATTGTTCTCGATCTATTAGATTTATTAAATTTTCCAGTGTTATTTTTGTAATATTTTTGTATTTTTTATAGATAATGTTTTAGTTGATGTTTGCAAATAATTTCATGTTCTTTTTTTGTGTTTTGCAGGGAGCGGAGCGTGCGGTTTGGGAATACCACACTGTGACCTTGTCCAGAGTAAGTATACTTTTGCCTATGGTCTAGGAATTAGAATTTTAGCCGGCTTTCAGCTTTTCAGAACGAGTTTTAAGATGTCTGAGCTTTTTTATAATACATTTTCTTCAAAAGTTCACTTAGTAACAGTTCCCATAAATTTGAAATATAATATAGAAGGCAAATAAAATTGGCAAGATTGTTTAATTTATTTAATAATACTGTGATTTATCTTTCACAAATTTTAAGCAGATATTTATTTAGCTGGTTCACTGGTTATGTTTAATAAATTGTTATTTCAGCTCTTAACACTTCTTCAAACTGGATCCATCATTTAATCATGCAAGAGACTGATATGTATTGAATCGAAGAATCTCTTCTTAAATTATTTCAAAACATATAATAGATTATTTTTCAAAGTTGTGTGTTTCGTATAAAAAAGTATATATATATATATATATATATATATATATATATATATATATATATATATATATATTCGTGGAGAAATAATTACTTTCAGTTTTTTCAGGAAGTTGCTTTCAATAATTTTTTCAAGATTGCAATAATGTTGAAGAATTGAGTTTGGTATTAAAAACTAACTTATCTTTTCAAGAGTTAAATAATGAAATGATTTTCTCTGCAGTTTGGAATTCAATTTTTTAATGCGTTTCTTCAAATAAATTCTTTTATTCTGTTATATTTTCGTCCCTCCTCTTGTTTTTTTTCTTCATTATTTTCTAAGAGAGCGTATATACAATTTGATATTCACTGATTTAATTAATAAAACCATTGGGACATTGTGCAGGGAGAAGGTGACCACTGATGTATATAGAGAACATGAATAAAATAAGAATTCACATGTGATAAAAAATGGCGATATCAATACGGTGATTAGAGTTGGGGATTCTGTTGCGACTTTTATTCTTACAGTACTAATCAGAATCACACCAGTGGTTGAGGCTAAGAGGCGTGGGCGTGGTTTTTCTAATTATTTTAAATTTGTAAATACGGTGGTCATAAAACAGAGTAAAAGACGATTTAAAAAAACACATCAGTAAATAAAATAAAAAAAACATTGAAAGATAAACCAATGCATAAATCGAAATGTGTTTATATAATATTTACATAATAGTATCAATCAATTAAATGTTTTTTTAATTAATCAGTTTTAAATGCCGCGATGTATCGAAGCATATCTTATAATGTTGACTAAAAATTTTGTTTGGCTTTTAATACGTTTTTTACTATCTGAAATTAATTCCCTAAATTAAAGCTTTAATTTAAACTTTACATTGACAAATGAATGTTTAAAAAAATACCGAAGCGCAACTAATATAAATTCCGGTTTTAAATCTCTGGTAATGTGCCACCTCGAAATATAGCTACGATCAATGTTCAAAACGGTTAATATTATGCTTTATATATACAACTTCTGCGTTGTGCATTTCAAACCGAATGATAACTTTCGAATCAATATAGGATTACAATTAAAAAACAACAACAAAAATGTTTTAGTCTACATCAACACTCAGTTAATTAGCATGGTATGTTATAACGTCACAACACACGGTACGATACTACCTGTTTAATTGTGTAAAAAATATTTATAAGTTGAGTTTTGTTTTGCCGCAGGTGTCTGGCTATGGCTTCGGTGTAGCGGTCAGTGGCGGGAAGGACAACGCGCAGTTTTCCAATGGTGACCCGGCCATCACCATTTCGGATGTGCTCAAAGCTGGACCCGCAGAGGGAAAGCTTCTGTAAGTCTTTTCGTTTGCTATCTTAACATTGAATTATAAAACATTATAGGCAAATTAGAATGGTAGATTTTCACTTTATACATTGAAACTCCCAATGGCATTGAAAGAAACTTATCTTAATCTCCCAGATGCTGTATTATATGTAAACAACCTTCGCAAGTGGTGTCCCCAGAACTTTTTTGCTTCTCTGTAATAAAAATGTTACCCCAGAGAACGCCATGCATGGTATTAGCGTACAATAGTTACGAAATATTAACTTTGACTTGAATTTAATCTGTCATGTGGCGAGTACTTTTGACGATTAATCCCTGGCATCTAGTTAATAGTATTCGAAAATAGAATTTGTGCTTTAGACTCGATTTTCTCAGTCGATTGAAACAAAAGAATACGGCATATTGTGGAAGTATGCGGTATAGTCGAGGGGAGAACCAACATTCCCCCTGATATTCTGATTTTGGAGTTACTATAGGCTCTCCCAGCTTGTTAAAGAGCCTCAAAGAAAAAGAATTTTTACTGCTTTGTGAAAAAATTAAAAAGACAAATCTGCTTCTTTAAAAAGTCTCTTAAACCTAAATATTCCATTTTTTTAATAATTCTTAATGTAATTTTTTTTAAAAAAAAGGGCCATCTGCTGTTAAGTAATTTCATAACTAATTAATTTTAAATTTTATTTGAAAATTTAAAATCTTAATTTAATTTAAATTTTAAGTTAAAAAATGTGAGATTTTAAACTTTAATTTGAAAAAAATCTAAATTTGAACAAGTTTACTTTGGTTGCATGTTGGGAAAATTTACGCTGGAGGATGCTAGTATAAGGCATTTTTCTTTTAATTCCATTTTTAATGATGTTCTGATCTGTTATTCGAATTTTTTCAGAATCGGTGACAGACTAGTCAGTGCCAATGGAATTTCTCTCGAAAATGTTGATTACACAAGAGCAGTGCAAGTGCTCAGAGAATGTGGCAATTCAGTGAATCTGGTGAGAAATAAATACTGTTGATTTGTGTATTTAATATAGTAGGATTTAAAAAAAGAGACTCCTGCATTATGAAACATACCAAAAAAAAATTTAATTTCAGTTGGTTAATTTACTATCTAATTTTCCATCAACTGAAAAATTATTTTGTTTCAGGTCATAAAACGTAAAATAAATTCTACTAATGTTTCCTCACATCCCTCATCCGTGAAAGTTACTCTTACGAAGAGCAAAAAGAAAGACAGTGAGTACAAGTACACTGCTTTTCTTCTTATGCCTACTGATATGCTATTGTAATATTAATAATCATGCTCATGTAAAGTGTGTGCTCATCAAGCATCAGATTAATTTAGTTTTGAAATACATGATATATCTTGCATTTGCGTATTATAGTATTTTGTGACAATATTGATAAAGATAATAAATGCATCTTGATGACATCTGTTGTGACATATATCGTGATATTTGTGTCATGTATCATATTTATTTATTATATTGCTTGATTGTTAATACTTTTAAAATAGAATTTTTTAGTTTAAATATTCATTTTTCCTAACATGTTTAATCTTTTTAAGAAAAATATGATTGCCATTTGATCTTTAATTTAAAGCTAATGTTTGTTAATATCCATTTATCAACAGACTTAATATCTAGACCAAAAATGGTTGTTACTTATCCCTATAAATGCATAATCACTGATCATTTAATTAATTCTGGAAAAAATTTTAAAGCTACAAATGAATCTTGTCTCAGTAGACCCAACCATACCATTTCAAATGATCAGATGACAGTTCCTACTAAAAATTGTAGAGGATTGAATTCTGATGTTAAATCTTGCACACAAAACAATATTTTAAAATGTAGTTGCATTCACATCAATAAACTGTCTTTACCATTTTGAGCATTCAATGTTCAATATTTAATTTCAACAACTCTACAGATAGTAGCTCATTTGGGAACAAGTTGAATTTAAGAAATTTTGCACTGTGTACTGGTTAATTTAATTCCAATTTCAAATGATTTTCTTGTAGATCAAAGATTTAAATTTTATGTACTTCTGTTTTAAAAGATTTTCATTTCAATTTTTTAATGATTCATAAAAAAAATTGATACACATTGTTTTTAGTATTTCACCAGTTTTCATCAGGCTTTAAATTCATGTCACCCTGCTCTACTGTTTGGTGTTAACTTTTAGCAATTTGAAATCAGATTTCAGGTTCAAATAAAATGTGATATTTGATATAAAATATATTAAAATGATATATCATAAAATTTTTGTTTTGAGAAAATTCTAAAATCATTTGCCCCAAATGTCAGAATTTACTAACCTGGCTTCTTATATGGGGAGGGGGGGAATTGAAAATTATACTAGCAGCATTATTTATATGTAACTCCATGTAATGAATAAGAAGGAAAGTAAAGAGAAGCAGGAAAATAATAATTATAAATGGAAAGGGAAAAAGTGAAGTAGTATGGTGTTTTTTATAAATGAGCAACACACAAAAATGTACATTTTTATGCTTTAAATATTTTGAGAAATATTTATGAAAAAGAGATTGAAAGTCATAATAACCACTCATAAACCTAACCAAACATCACCCATCCCCCAAAAATGAAAGTTGTTTTACTCATTTTTGGGTTTTATTGATATAAACTATTCTTTTTCACTGATTTCTTTTGTAAAATGCTTGTACTTTTGTAGGATTTCTAAGTGATTTTATTTTAATTTTTTTTATTTTTGTTTGTGATAATATTTCATTGATTTTAAAATCAATGCAGTTAACTTTAATATTGGTTAGATTTTTATTAAATATTTTTAAAGCCTTTTTATTCTGCTTACTTGTTGAATTAGAAAATTTTAAATTATTAAGGAATCTGTTTATTAATTTTGTCTTTTTTTTTAACATAGGCTTTGGTATTGTCTTGGGTTGTAGAATATATGTAAAAGAAATCACAAATCAGTCAAGTATAGAAAAAGATGGAACTATTCAAGAAGGAGATATAATATTAAAGGTATGCTGATACAAGAGATTTAATTGCAGATTAATAAAATGGCAAATATTGTCATTTACTTGAATTTAACTGCTAATGGTATACATATATTAATTTTTTTTAAATATTTCTATTAATGGGATAGTAATATTTCATACCAATAAATAATTTCTTTCCTTTAAAAAAAGATTTTCAACATTTCATTTTAAATCAGAATTTCATGAAACTGTTGTAGTATATTTATTTGTTCTGCACATTCTCATATTTCTGAAATTTTATTATTTCTTTATATATGTAGTAATTCCTAATTAATCTATACTCTAAAAATAATTTCCTTATCACTCAAGCTCTTATTTCTCTGTAAATTTAACTTCTAAATTGTATGGGCTATTATTTTCCCACAGTGATCAAAATACTTCATCAATGGTTTCCTTTTTAATGCAATATAACTTTAAAATAATTTCTCATGCTCTCTTTTTCTTAGTTTCTGCCATCTTGCTCAATTCTTTGTGTTGTGTTTGTCATGGCTTTTAAAAAGAAATTGTGATTACAGATAAAAATCGGATTATTTCATTAATTCACAAAGAATGAAAATTGCTGTTGAACACCGTATATGTTTCGCCAAAGAATTTTTTACACAGACATATACAATAACTTAAGATTAAGTATTTATAATTATAATGATTTTAGATGTAATATGATATGAAATTATCAAGAAAATCAAACTGTACAATTAAATAAAGTTCGTCTGTGCTTAAAAAAGATTAAAATGATTAATCAGATACTTTCCTCATTTTATCGTAATATGTGTTGAATACGAAAAAAGTTTCTAACAGAACAATTTAGATTGTTTCATTTGATCTAGTCTAACTTTTTACATATTCTGAGCTGTTTTCAAAGATATTTTTATGCCCTTAATAAAACAGATTAAGCTCAAGTGGGATTGGTTATAAAAAATTGTAATTTTATGTATCTCTAAAAAAGAAAAGTTTTTCTTTGAAGTTCGCTGAATAATTAATTAATTTATTATATATTAAGTTATAACATACAATACTTATGGTACTATAGCATTTTTAGTTCTTTGAATATAAATCAATGATTTAAATTTACTTGTCTTTTGATAGATTAACAGTAATAGCACAGATAGTATGACTTTAAAGGAAGCCAAAAAAATTATTGAAAATACAAAAGAAAAATTGCAACTTGTTTTAAAACGAGATACAAATCAACTGCCAGAGACTAATCAAAATGGACAAAACATTTCAAGCAATGGTATGAATTTTATCTTTTGTTTCATTTGTAACCTTTTATAATATTTAATGTTTTAATATGGTACTACTGATAAAAAATTGAATTAATTATTCAAACTAATTAATTTTTGTTCTAATTTATATTTTTGACATTAATTTTTTAAATTCCTGTTTTTAATTTTCAAATAATGTTTATTCCACAGGTATATAGTGACATAAAAAGTCCTTTAAAACTGCTTATTTTTCGTTTATTTTTCTTTCTGAGGAAAAAAATAAAATTTTACCACAATACTGACCTATGCTAGATCTGTTTGATTATATGCATTTTCTTTGAAATGTTTGATATTTCATCTTTGAAAGGGTCTTAATAAATTTGGAAGTCTCTAGAAATTTTTTTTTATCTTACTGTAGAGAAATACTGATAAGGACAAAGTACACTTCTTGCATTTAATTACCAGACTTTTCTTTCATCTCCCTTTTATTGTTTAGCAAAGAGAAAAATTATTTTTTTAGGGATAATTTTATGTAATTATGTAAAACCACAGGAGCATTACCTCAATTTTAGCTATAACTTCAGCAAGTTGTTATGTTCTTTTCTACGCTATTTCTTGTTAAATATTTGCTAGTTATATTTTGATATCAATTAGTAAATTAGAAATACTAAATTATTTAAATATTTTTATTGCAAGGAATTTTTGCACATAAAAAGTTTTAGAACTTCATGTAAAGAAAAATTTGTATGCAATTCACTATGATACTGAATGGTTCAAAGCATCCAAAAATAAAAGTAAACCAAAATGTTAATACCGCTGTAAAATTACTTATAAGTCATTGCTTGTTACTCTTTCTTGCCCAAGATATCTAAAGTGAATTAATGCTAAAAACTTGCATACTAAGTATTCAAAGAGAAAGAATTATAATTATTAGGGCAAAATTTCAAGTTTGAATTTTCTATCACCACAATTCAGATTTCCAAAAAACTAAGTTTTGGAATCTGTATCTGTTTACAAACAAACTAAAAAAAATGTTAGTTTGATGGATGAAGTATGGTATGTTATCTTATCATCAAATTAACAGATTTCTATCAAAATTTGAATTAAATCTATTAATAAAAAAGGTTTTTGCGTACCTGTTCGAATGCATGTGTACATGAAAGCTTCAAAATGCCAAATGCTATATAGGTAACATTTGGCACATAGTTTTAGCATCTAATATATAGATCACTATCAACTTTTAAACCAAATCCATCAATGAATTGACCATCTATCAGTGTGTATATTCACATGCATATAAATGTTTTTATTCAAAAATGCAATGATATCACATATGGTTAAAGAAATTTGGTACATAATCATAAGTTGGGCAAACAAAGGTTTTTATTTGAAAATTTATGATCAATATTTTATTAAAAGCAGAAAGATTAAATGAAAAATATGCCATTTTAAATCTGATTGGCATCAATTGAGGCTATCAAATGTCACTAAACTGTTACAATGATTATTTTCTGAAACTATATATGTATAATTTGCGAAGTTAATTCATTAATAGTTTAATAAGATATGAATCTGTTACATTAAGATCTAATGTTGTTCTTATTTTCCTCCTTTTCTTTAGGTGATACTAAGATGCCTTCCCCTGCACTGGATAGAGCAGATGAAAAAAATAACCTTACCAGGTAAGATTGGAAAGGATTAATTGGATTTTCAAATGCCCTTTTAGCTAAACATCATGTAAAATATTAAAATATGGTTGATATATATATTTTGGCTTTGAAATTTATTCCATTTTATTCATTGCCATTTTAAATGTGAGGATATTTGCCAAAATTTAACTCAAATAATTTTCATTTTCTGATGTTGTAAGATAAGGTGTTTAGGTGGAAGAACAAAATGCAAAATTTGAATGTTTACTTAAAAAAATTTATTTTAACATACTAATAGAAAATTATGCATTTTAATTTTCAATTAGTAATAAAATGTTTTCAATTATTTTTTTACATATTATTAAGAAAAACAAAAGTTAGATTAAAAAAAAATTAACTTTATTAAAAATATTTAGCATTGTGATATATGAAATATAGTTGGTAATTGTGCAATTCTTATAGACATATATATTCTTATAGACATACACTAGGACTTCTAAAGCAGAGCTGCATAGTCGATATTTGAAATAAATGCTATTTTATAAAATTAAAGCATTGTTTTTGAAAATGGAAATGAAAAGAAACATGAAATATAGAAATTAAATAATGACAATGGTATTTGTTGAAAAAAATGGAGGAATCAAAAGAATACAAAATAACACTATTTGCTATCTTTGACAAAATTGATTCTTGTAAAGGAAAATTAAAAGTATAAAACCTATATCATTTCAGTTTAACTTTGGTTTCAATTGAATCATTTAAGGAAAACATGAAATTTATTCTGCAAATTAAAAATGTGTAAAATTTTAACAATAACTCCCATATTAGTAACACATTTTCTTATTTATTACTTCAATAAGAAAAGCTCTAAAATGCAGAATATGCTAATGAATTCTCTCTGTCTGTGAATTTGAAACTACTTCTAAATCCTCCACTCCAATCTACTGTAAAAGGAAAAACGTTTGAATACAATTAATCTAATTTCTGGTGTAAAATTCTTCTGAAAGATTCTGCATTCTGCAATAAGGAGCCTGAAAAAGATTAAAGCTTCAGAATGTTTTTAATATTTGTATTAATCATATTCATAGATGCATTACTAGTATACCTGTTTAAGAAAAGATTAATCAAATTCAAGATTTTTTTTCTTATGTTGAAAGTAAACTAGTAAAGTAACTTTCAAGTTTCATAAATTTCATTTTTAGAGTTTAATTAATTTTTTAAATCTTTTTTTGATTTTGATTTCATTATTTTTTTTTAATTTTTAAAAATATGTTTCTTGAACAGATTAATGTAAAAATGTTATAAAATAATTGATAAAAATTTAAAAAATGGGCTACAAACATACACCACGTGCAGCATCTCCCAAATTTCACCATAGGCATTCCCTCCAGTGAGGGATAATACATTTAATATTATAACCTTTAGTTCTTCTGATAAGTGGAAAAAATGAATGGAATTTCTAACATATGTAGTACTTCTGTTGTTTTATTTAACCTAGTTATTTAAATAAAGATATTAGTTCTTAGTGATTTTCTTTTTATTTCTTTATAAGTTTTTCTTTTTTAATAAGTTTTCTGCTTGGAATGTTTTAAAATTTAAAATATAATTTTTGGCCTGATAAACCATAATCAATATTTTTTGCTTATTAAGTATTGTTTACTATTTGATTTGATTTTTCCAATCCTAAGATGCAAAATTCAGCCGGCAAAGCAAAATAAATAGTAAAGCTGTTTATTTTTAAGCCTTTGCTTAAATATCTGCAATTGTGTCAGCTATTCATTCACTTTAATCAGATCTAGTCATTTTTTCTATTAAAACAAATCAGAAATTTGTCTGCACTTAAATGTTCTTATAAATGTTAAATTTATTGCAGATTACAGTCTGGGCGTAATCGAGGTCCTTTGATGGATATTTCTCTCAGTCAGTTAGATCAACCAGCCACACCTTTGCTTGCAGGTCATGGGCATTCCAGAGCTCCTGTTGGTGGGGATGACGAGGAATCTCTTCAGAGGCCACCCTTACCTAGAATAGATGGTGAGAAGCTGCAATATTAAAATATTCTCGAGGGAAACTAAAGTATCTACATTTTTAAAATCGTACAAAAGTTATTGAATAAATTTAAGAACCTTGGGTTTATTTTTTTAATCTGCACTTTTATTAGTAATCTAAATATTTGGTATTTTTTTTATTTGTATTGAAGTATTGTCATAATAAAGGTGCACATTTCTTTTCATTATGATTATAAAACCCTTTTATTTCTCTATATAAAGACTTACTCTTTATTACTGTGGAAATTAAAAAAAAAGCATTTGAATTTATGTATCTTTTAATACTACTTGTAAAATGAGATTTAATCAGAATTTTTAAAATTTTAAATAGAATTTTATTCATTTTTAATTAGTTAGGTTTCTGGTAAATCCTATGAGTTTGCTTCATTGAAAATCTAAATTTCACTTTTATCTTGTAATTGTTTTATTTCTAAGTAATTAATAAAATAAAAAAATGTATAATTAATTAGCTCTCAATTGCAGCTAAAAAGACATTTGAACTAATATTTGGCTATGCTAAATAAATAAAAAAAAAGTCATTTATCCATTAGATTTTAAATAATTCTCACTTCTTTTTCTATTTCATATGCTATTGGTTTACAGTTTATAAAAGATGTTTTTTTAATTATTATTATTGTTTTTGTATGAAAATATTTTACAGTTGTTGTTGAAGAGTACCAGAGGATTGCTATAAAACAAATTGAATGCAGAATTTGAAATAGATGTAATCAATTTTATTTTGATATTTGTCATAAAAACAATATATTGGTTTAATAAGTGATTATCATTAAAGTTAATTTGTAAAATAAGACTAACTTTGTAAACCATTTTGCCAAAGAAATATATTTTTCAAAAAAGAGTAGTGATAATAATGTTATTGCAAACTTAAATTGGTGCTACTAATTGAATTTCATATGTAGTAATTGAAAAAGAATTAATTAATTTTTGTATTTATCAATTTTTATTACTGTAGAATTTTCCAGTCGCAGAGACCAATTTGATGATGATCCATTGGCAAGGAGAAATAAGACTGTTCCGTAAGTTATTAACACTTATTGGATTAAAACTGAACTTTAATATTCTAAGTAGATCACATTCTTTTCATGCATGATATTTTAAATTATCAAATATTATGAATCAGTCAGCATTGAATTAAACTTTTTAGTATACATTTAGCATGATTTTTTATAAGATAAAAATAATATGAAATAATAGTATTAAACAAATATGAAAATGGAAGTGCAGCTTAACTTCTTTCTTTATATTCTAAAAATTTTGAATTGTACATTTTAGGTATTGCGTAAATTAAATTTTTTTTGTCTTAATTACTTCCAGACCAGAACCTCGATTCATCTCCTTTCAAAAGGATGGAAGTGTGGGAATTCGGCTTACTGGGGGAAATGAAGTTGGAGTTTTTGTCACAGCAGTTCAGCCAGGAAGTCCTGCCTCTCTTCAAGGCTTGCAACCTGGAGACAAAATTCTAAAGGTATTATGCCTTTGCATTGCATATATATTTTTTGAATCTACTTTTGTTATTTATGCTTTTTGTTTGTTTATTTTCTCTTTAATGTTTTACATTCTTTAATGTTTTACATTTTCTCACAAAAATATAAGATTTATTTGGATTTCCTAAAATGCAATTCTTTTTTGTAAGTTGATATAAGCATTTATTATTACCTTGAATCTAGTTAAACATTGAGATATCAATTAAACCATCTATTTAGTTAAAAAAATAATTCATATACTGGGGAAGAAGTGTAGGATGGGAGAGGGAGATGAAAAGCTGTTAAAGTATAAGTGCAACGTTAGCAATGAATTTATGCTAGAGTTTGCACGTTGCATTATGTAGGGAAACAAATAAAAGTTCTCTTATGGTAAATTGAACATCTAAGAATATATCCAATTGCCTTTTAGAGAATTTTTTTATTAAAGTTCATGTATACACTTTCACTTAAAATTCAGAAAAAAAAAATGGACACAAAGAATCAAATGCATTCCGTTTTTGTAATATAGTACAAAGTTTAAATTGATAGACTTGGAGATTTCATCTCATATTTTCCCTTGTAGTTTATATTTTATATATATGAATTAATTTTTTTGACTTTGTATTTTGAAATATGTTTAACTATTTGATGTCATTGTAATTACATTTAACTTTCCTTAATATTTTTCATGTTTATGGAAGTATTTCTTATGATTAAAACAATGATTTATTGATATAATTACTTGAATTTAAAATCATTCTGTTAAATATTTTTAATTCAAGACAACCTAATTAATTTTAATCATTGCGCAATAACTTTATTTTATCAATTTAAAATGAATCATTATTGTTTTATTTGGAAAACTACTGATAGTTTCAAGAATCATGAAAACTAGTTTGAGACTATTTAAATTATAATTGCATTGTTAGTAATAAATATTTTGATTTCATTATATCTTGCTTTTAAATATATTTTAGTTTTCGTTTATATGCTTCAATTTTATCACTATGCATCTTCATCTTGATATATAACTTTATGTTGTGATTTCACTGATATCATGTGTCATGTTATGAGCAATGCTGTACGAGTTTTGAATAAATTATTCATGTTTTGATTTATATTGTTAAGCTACCAGTGTTCTTTATTTCAAAATGATTTTCTTAAAATCTGAGATATAATATTAATAATGATGATATTTTTTCATGCCTATACAAATGTAATAACATTTTTATGCCAGGTGAAGAAATATGTAGTTTGAAATTTTCATTTCTAACTATTTTTACCTACATTGATTGTTGAATCTTGTACATGAATTTTTTATTCCATATATTACATAGAATGATTATATGCAATGTATTATGCATTTTATATCAAATAAACATAGAATGTTATATTTTTGCTCATTCATTTAGGTGAATGACATGGACATGAATGGTGTGACAAGAGAAGAAGCTGTTCTGTTCCTTTTGCACATACAAGACTATGTAAATCTTATTGTTCAACACATGAAAGAAGGTACTTAGTATAATTTTAATAGAACATATTGTTTTAGTAGTAAATGTATGATTATATTCTTCATTTGTACATTTCTTAGATTATATTTTATACATACCTTCCAGCAACTACAGAAATTAGATCAAAACTGCATAGTTATGAATATATAATGAAAAACTTTGGAAAACTACAAAAAATGTTGCCTCTGAAAAAAAAAATTTTTTCATAGTGTTTTAATTTACATACCTTGTTTTTTTATGGGGTATAATAATTTTGGTTGATCTTATTTTTAATTGAAAGATGAATCAATCATATTGCATACAGTATTTTTTGCTGCACCATTTAGGAGCAAGGAGCTTAGAAAATAATGAAAGGGAATTTGATATATATCAATCCAAGAGAATTAAGAAATATTTAAGATAAAAATTTGAACTATTTGCTAATCTATTCTCTCTCTCTTTTTATATATATATAGCACCAAGTTTTTCTTTTGATTACTCTATTATTTCAACTAAGTTCATGATTTCATTTTTCAGTCGTATTTAGCCAAATGTCATTAATGTGTAGAATGAAATATTACAACTGTCTATCTTTTTAATTTTTATCAAATTTTCCCAAGAGGCTAATTTGAGGGTGGGGCGGATAACTGGGTTAGTAGGTGGCATATTGCATCCATCCCATCCTACATTCCTGTATGAAATTTATTTTTCTCCTTTTAGAAGTTTTACTCTAATGCATTAATTCTTGCAGTGATCATTATTTACTCTTTTAAGTTTGTCTTAGTGATTCATTTACAAAAAAATCTTTCACACCAACATTTATATAGTAAACTGATTTTTCATGGATCTTTATTGCATTTTCTTTCCTTTTAGAATATGATGAAATAGTTGCAAATCAGCGTGGGGATTCCTTTTACATAAGGTTAGTTTTTCTTCATAGGCTTTTCAGTAGAAATCTGGAATTAAATAATGTTTAATTTTATTGTACATTTTAAATAATCCATTAAATCACCATGTGGTATTTCCAATTCTTATCATTGCAGGACTCATTTTTCATATGAAGGTTCAGGGAAGGGAGAGCTTGGTTTCCATGTTGGTGAAGTTTTTCATGTGATCAATACACTACATAATGGTGTAGTGGGATCTTGGCTAGTTTATAGATTAGGAAGAACAAATCAAGAAATCCAAAAGGGTGTTATTCCTAATAGCAACAGGTAATTGATGCTATATATTTTAAACAATACAATGTATGGTATAGTGTGCAAAATATTGTTTTAAAAATTTTCCATCTATATAATGGATTTATAAATTTTGTTATTTTTTATTTTAAGAACTTATTCTAAGTATCATTGAAATTTCAAAAAATACTTTGTAAAAACTTTCATATTTAAATTCTAGTGATGTTTTTTGTTTTGCAAGTGCATCTTTTACCTTATCTGATAATCATGCCAAATTCTTCTTAGCAATAAAATTTAGAGAAATTATGTGTCAGTTCAAAGGCTATCATATAAGTATTTATTCTATTTGTTAATTTAAAAGTAAAAATGTGATTTTTTTTTAAAGTGTGTGATTTAAAGAATAAAATATGCAATTTTCCATTTCTAGTACTAGAAAAATTGGTTTGTAGTAACAATAAAAGACTTAGCACCCTATTTATACTTAGTTTCAAAAATACCAAAATTTGCTATTTAACTTTTATAACAAAAACTTTCATTATAAAATTAAATAATCATTCTTTTTATTTATTAAAATTTAAATCCTAGTGATTAGCTTCAGTAACATTTCTGAAACAGAAACATTGCTTATCATGTTTTCTATTACTTTATTAGATTGTTTTTCATTGATATTCGATTTTATAAAATATGTTTCTGTCCAAACTGTGAATTCATAGTGATTAAAATTGATAATATTATTTAAAAATTATAATGTCAGTTTAGCTGCATAATAAATAGTTTGTTTGTTTTTTTGTCACAAAATTTCATAAAAATTTCAAAAATTATATTTGCAAAGGAAAAAAAAAAGAATCTACATTTAGAATGCATTTCTAATTCCAATATTTGAAAATAATCTGATTATAAGTTTGGTTAAAATATCTAGAATAACTTCCTTTCTTATTTTAAGAATATAGGAAAATCAAATATAAGAGCACACATTTATTTGGCATAAACATATTTTCCTGGAAACATTATTTTAAGTCATATATTTTACAGCTTTAAGTGGTGCTAAGCATTTTATTAGAATATTATCTTGTTTTAGTAAACTTTTGACATTTATGATATCATGGTTTATATTTATTTAACAAATGTAAATTTCTTTTTTAGGGCAGAGCAGTGGGCACAAGAGCAGCAGAATCAAGCAAAGAAAGATGCAGCATCTGAGAGTCGTGGCAGCTTTTTTAAAAGGAGGAGTGCTCGCCGATCTAAATCTCTCAGTAAGGACCACTGGGAAGACGTTGTTTTTGGTGGGTCTGCATTTAGAGCAATGAGAAAAGTTCGATTAGGCAGTTGAAACAATACATTTTGCTTTTTAACATAAAAAATCTGAAAATTGAGATTTTTTTTTAGAATACAAACTAAGAATAAAATTTTACATATTTTAAACAATATCAATAGATTTTAATATATTACAAACTTTGTAGTGTCTGAATTTGAAATTGTGCTTAGTTCTCAGGTAATGTAATTATTATGTAATTTGTAATTATGTAATTTGCAAGGATTAAAAAAAAAGTCTTCTAAAGGCATGTCGGTAATAAATACTGAATGGCATGGCAAATATAACATATACCTTTTCTGTTTATGAAATTTAAAAAAAAGTCATTTATTATTTGAAAAATATGCATTAATATTAGATTAATTAGAGTTATAATTTCAAAAAAGAAAGGAATTTTTTTAAACATGTTTGCAAGCAACTGAATCAGCACAAAAAACAGTATTTATTAGAAGGTGCTATGCAATAGAATAATGTTTTGCAACCTTCTTTTCACATTATAACATCACTGCCATACCTTAATTTCTGTATCGTAACAATTAAATTTATCCTATAATTTTATAGGTGAAAAGTATAAAATTATCATATATTTGTCAACATTATTTTCTAATAGTGTATATTTCTGTATAATTTTTATCATGGGTCAGTTTAATCTGAGAAAATATGTAATGCAGATTCCTTTTTTTTTATATCATTTTATAATATTAAATAAATAATAGTTGATTTTTGTTGTTTTCCTAATGCATTCATACCTATGATGTGAATCTTTTTCATTGTCACATAAAGCAAAATAATTATTTAATATTTACTTTCAATCTTTATGCAGTAAAGTTTTTATTTAACAATTGGCTTTCGTTTATTATATTCAATTTGCAGGAGTTTTTTTAAATGTTATATATAATACATATGGAACCTTCTACATACTTTAATGTGAATCATTTTTTAAAATTTTTACTTTATAAAGTTTTTATTGAAGTTTTTTAATAAAAGTTGTGATAGTAACAGTGTGAGATAATTTTCAAGTTATCTCACACTGCTATTCTATTATTATCTTGAATGTGTTTTTCTGTATTCTGTATTTATCTCATTTTAAATAAAAGATGAACATTGATTTACATGCATTTCTTTATTTTCAAAGAAATTTTACAAAATTTCACTGTGAAAATTATATATTTTTCCTTATTTTTGTAGCTGATGGGATATCAAAATTTCCAGCTTATGAAAGAGTAACACTAAAACACCGTAAGTTATTATTATTGTTATATGGATATTTTGATGATGCCTGTGTTATTACTAATGTTATTATTATTAAAATTGATTCAGTACTTATTATAACTGACTTTATTAATTTTCCTTTATAAAACAATATTATTTTATATATTGACA
>JAPMOR010123908.1:0-14356 GCA_026543865.1 Argiope aurantia | reverse complement strand
GACTGCTGAATACATCATATATCTTTTTTTTCTATCCTATATAATTCGACGTCTCCCGCTGATGTGGTGTGGAAGTTTTACTTTGCTCAGTTGTCATCCACGTCATCTGATCGCCGTTCAAGATTACGAGATCCGTCCGCAAATAGCCCTGGTGTTGCTTTCAAAAAAAAGGTCGTTAATAGAACTAAACAAAACTATGTATAACATTATACAGATTAATAATTATATTTCAACATGAATTCAATTACTATTGTTAGAAAGAGTGAGAAATGTTTATGAAAATCTAGTTGCAGCCTACCATTTTTATTGTACTACTCATTTATTAATTCATTACACAAGAAATAGTTTGTAAAAAAAAGCCTTAAAACATTTTTTCCCGCACAAGAGTAAAAAAAAAAAGAATTTTACTTTGTCGCCTGTATACCAATATAATCCGGTTAAATCAAAACGTTTTTGAGTAATCTTTATCACAGACAAAGTGAGGACATTTTCCAAAAAGGAATAATTTCGAACTCAGGGAATTTTAAATGTGGAGATTCGTCAAAATCTTACCTTTGAATTTTTCGTTTAGATTTAATGGATTTAAAAAAAATTAAATTCAGCAGTTAACTAATCAATATTGAATGAGAGAAGATACAGAACTTCTTTTTATTTAATTTATTGATAACAGGCTTTATTTAGATGAAAGTTTCTCTGATTTTCCCATTCAAACAATCATACAAATTGAAAACTGTGAGTCCTGAACCAAGTTTATAATTTCAATTATTTTCATAGAATTAATGCGAAGCTGATTCATGTAAGATTTGGGCGATAGTAAGACCTTATCATAAATAATATTTTTTCCTTATTTCCTTATGTTAGATTAATATTGCTTTTAAGATATTTTGTAAATAACCAAATGGTTTGTTTAAAATTAACTGTATTTCAATATTTAAAAGATTGTGATGATGGCAGAGCTATTGTGAGAAGAAATCTGAAGAATTATGTTTTCAAATTAATGATGTATGAATAAATTTAAAGAACGATCAAACACTGTATGAGATTTGGGTGAATTTAGGAAGACGAATTAAAGAATTATTATTTAAAAAGACATTACTTGATTTAAACATCGGAAATTGTGAGTAATGAGATGTACTCAAATATTATTTTTCCAAAAAGTTGAATTAGAATACCATAATTACAATGCTTTGAGTTAGCCGACTTTTATATTTTCGGAAAACGGCAGTTGATGGATCAGAAATTAATGGATTGTTCTTTAGAAATAAATTGGAATACGATCCCAGATAAAGAATTGAAAATATAAAATCAGTCTCATTATAAGTCATTTTTCTTTGTAGAAAATCTTAATTGTAACTGACTGCATATATACACATTGTAAATCTGAAATAGGACACACTTTACCTTTTTGTAGAATGTGTCCCACTGCCTGCTAATTCAAAGCCATATTAATGCAAAATAAAAGTATTGAAGTAATGTTAAAAAATTGATGTTTTTTGAGATAATTTAATAGAATGATAAACAACGGAATAAAATAAAATAAACAAATAAAAGCAAATGAAAATACGATAATAATGTATACATCCAGACAGTGAAACTAATGATTCTACGGCACAACATAAATTAGAAACAAGGCAACATAATTTTTTTTATTCTTGATTTTTTAATTTCTTTATTGTTTCTATAATTAATATAATACTCTTGATAAATTGTTTTTTTATTCTTGATTCCTTTATTATTTCTAGAATTAATATAAAACTCTTTATAAATTGTTTTTTATTCTTGATTCCTTTATTATTTCTACAATTAATATAATACTCTTCATAATTTTTTTTATTCTTGATTCCTTTATTATTTCAAGAATTAATTTAATACTCTTTACAAATTGTTTTTTTATTCTTTATCCCTTTATTACTTCTACAATTAATATAATACTCGTTATAAATAGTTTTTTATTCTTGATCTCTTTATTATTTCTACAATTAATATAATGCTCGTTATATATGCAAATTTATAGTCCTATTCATTTGCTGCTCGAAATTTAATCACAAACATAATTCAAAACCGCATTTTCACCAAAGTTTACTAACTCCCCAAATTTCTAAATAAAATAATAAAATGTGCTAAGCGAAAGACTCTGTGCAATAACCCGATTTAAAAACAAAAGGCGAGAGCAACGAATGTGGTTTTATATATTAATTGTCACCAGCAAAACTTTCAAAAAAAAAATATTGCTTTATAAAATCATAAACAACTCAGATTGACTCCAACCCATCAAAAATATTTGTACTTTGAATTATATCTCGTGTTCCTACTTTTCCTTTGTGGTAATTATCTTTGTAATAAAACCACAAAAGTTTAATGATTCTAAGGCAATGTCATCTAATGCAGATACAGTCACAGATACAGAAGAAATTGATGATTTCATGCTTCTGTGCAACAGATTTGCACATGTTTAAACAATTTTTGAGGTCTCGGATATTGGAAATTTTAAATGAAAAAGAAATAAAGAATATGAAATAAATAATTTTCAATACCGAATACGGTTAATTTTATACCGAATTTTTCATGGATTCTTGTATTATTTTGTAACTAGCCGCCTTTCGAGAACAGCCGGTGCGCCAGTATTACCGCTCGCTACAATTTTCAATTAAATATTTCAAATAACTTGTCTCTTAATATCTTCTCAAACAAAACATTTTTAATTTTCAAATTTTGATATGCATACCAAACTTATACTGTTTAGATCGTTTCGTTCAATTTACTATATATATTTTCCTAATTTGTTGTCATTTCCGGTAAAACTTCAACTTTAATTTAAAGTGGAAATGCTGAAATTGCAATTAATATAAAGATATTTTTAATGAAACCAAGCGTTTTATTTTATTTATCATTTTTATCGTTTTTTATTTATTTATTATGATTATTGTTGAATATGAGTACTGCAAACAGAATAGCACGGTATTTAAGTCTTATGTGAACTACAAAATATTTTTCATAATTTATGTAATACCTCAAAGAATAATTCAACAAAAATTTCCCAGATTCAGCATAAAATTCAGTTTTTAGTTTTGCTTTCAAAAGGATTGAAATGAAATCAATAGTAATATTTTGTTCCGATCTATAAATATATTTGAAAAATTATGAAGTCTAAATTTAATGCACTAAGATATCATATTCTGAAAACTATTCTGGACACACCAAATTTTAAATAAATGAATGAATGTTTCTATTTTCCACGTTCAACTAAGACTTATTTATGAAACTTTGAAAGTTAAAACTTTAGAAAAACTGAACATTTTCATAATCTTAGGCCCATTAATCTTGAGAAACCTGCGCACTGATTGGCGTATTTTCTTTGAAACGATCAATGAAAAATCTAAAATAATCTTTTTTTATTGAATAGTGATACAGAAATTTTTATAAATCAGTCAGTTTAAGTGATTTATTTAGTTTATTGGAAATTAACTCTTGTTATTTAAAATATTAGTGTTTCAAGAACATTTTGTTATTCGTGATTTCCACAGCAGAAGCTTTATGTAAAATCAAAAATTCGTTATTTATTAGAGCGTTTAATGAATCAAGTTACATAAAATATAATAATTTTCCATTTAGACCATTTTAGCAGATTTGTGTCTTACTTAAGGTTTACAAATTAGCTGTGTGGCCCTGATTTTAATGGATATCCTGTTCATATTAAACAAAACTTGCCTTAAAATAAAACTGATTTATTGGATTAATAATATAGAGAGTGTAAAAGATCATAAAATCATTTTTCTTTAATTTATTTTTTAGAAAAAATAATATTTCATATTTGTTTTATTTCCTACAGACACGTGCCGAAAATTATATTTATCCCAAAAGATTTAATATATTTTTAATTGGATCTTTAATCAATGTGATGGCAACACTTTGAAAAAAGCTAATTTTTTCCCTTGAATGCGAAACGTGCTCGAGCAGGTTAAATTTTTCTTTATTTTGTACGCAAAAAATTGTTGAAAAATATAGTTAAAATATTTAATTAAAAATTCATTTAAAATAGAAATTTAATTTTAAGGTTACAACATTGGTATCATATAAAAGATAAATTTTTGATATTTAACTTCATGTAAAAATCTTTTTTGTGCGGTAATATTTTCGGAAGTTATAGCAGAAACATGCCAAAATTTTGCTTAATTTTTAAATAAATAAAATTCTAATTAAAAATTAGAAAAAATAACCCCCAGACGCACATTCCCGTCCTCCAAGATATACACATGCCAAATTTGGTAGCTGTAGGTTGAATGGTCTGGCCTGCAGAGCGCCAACACACACACACACACTAACTACTCGCAAATATTTTTTGAGGATGACTGAAAATTCATTCCGAAAACTGCGAAGAGAAGTAAAAATATGCTTTACAGAAAAATTAGAACAGTTTTGTCTTCAATCTGATATGTCACTAAGTTTGAGCGTATCTCGAATTGGATGAATGGAAAGCCTTAGTGCCCAGGAACTTCTACTTATTTTGAGGCAATAAATAGGAGAGGAAAAACAGAGGTAATCATCGCAGTTGAGTGGAGGAAGGATTTCTTAAAAGCCATTAAGGTGAAAACTGAAGCAGTTCATTAGGTGCAATTCAAATTTCGGAAGAAGCTAATGAGGTTTCAGTGGCAAATTCTATTTAGTACTTGTTTGAGGAAAGGCGTATTTTCCACTGCAGTGGACATAGTTAATTTGCTTCTTGACTGTGGAATCTTCATGAATTTTGAGTAATTGTAAAATTTCCTGGAAAGTTCTTTCATGAAATCATCGAGCTTTGGAGTTTTAAGATGTCTGTGTAAAATCTCACTCCGGATGAACGAGGGAGCATTGGTAATAATACGAAGAATTTTGTTTTGTAAAATTTCGGATTATAAAATTTTTATTTTGTAAAATTTTGAATTTTATTTCGGTTGATTTTAGCGGCGAGTCACCAAATTTGAGCAGCATAAGCGAATATAAGTCTTTAAATTTGCTTATATAATGCCTCTTTTTTTTGTTCAGTATATGGGGGGGATTGCCTGCCAATGAGTGGGGTAATGAGGTGAACTTTAGCCCAGAACTTCTTTTTACTTTTGTTAATGTGACTTTTAAAAGTGGGATAATCGTCTAAGATCAGTTCTAGGTATTTCACTTCTTTTTCCCAAGACACATTTACTTCAAAGTATACGAGCGTAGGAGGAGGCTTCTTTTACTGCCCTGCCCGGAACATGACGGAATGAGTTTTTTCAGTATTGATGGACATGCGCCAATTCGTACAACATATTTCAAAGTTCAGGAGTCCTTTATGAAGAGTGTTGGTGACAAAAGTAGTGTTACTGCAATGTGTAAAGATAGCAGTGTCATCGGCAACGAAACAGTTTAGAAGGGGAAGTCAGCTGTATAGTTGGTATATAGTAGAAGGGAAAGAACACTTTCAGGCGTCTGAGCTTTCATTTCAACATTTGAAGACAAAATATTATTTATTTTAACTCGAAATGTTCTTTTGTTGAGGAAATTGATTATTATTTCTATGCGATAGGAGGGTATTTTGAAATCTATGAGCTAGTAAATAAGACCATTATAGTTTGAGCCTATTATTTAAAAAGAATTTATTATACTTTACGTATAGAAAATGAAATGTATTAGTAAGATCCGACGAATACTGAAGAAAATGTTTATTAGTGAATAACAAGAAAGTAATAATTTGGTTACATTAATAATTCACATTTTAATGGAAATATTGATGATGTATGAAATTGATATTAAAAAGTTACTCCAATTTAAAAATCTCTAAAGGTAGCTATAAATGAATTGTATTTGGGAATCCAATATTTAAGTATCGATGAAGAATCTCTGTTTTTTTTGGGAAACCTGTTTGCAAAATGCTTTTTTTTTAAACTTTATTTCTCTTCCAAAAAAGAAAGAAAAAATTTTTTACGTTAGTGCAGTTGCTAAAATATCTTTTGTCCCCTAAAAATTAATTACATTTTTATTTGCATGGGAAAAAGTTTTACAGCCGTCCCTGATTGCTGCTTCACTTGTTTTTTGCTATAAATTTTTCTAGAATTACAAATAATCGTTATTTGATAAAAAAAAATTAATAATCCCTTATTAACTTTACACCGACTAACTCTCCATGAAAGCAGCATCTTCAACAAACACCAGAAAATACGTAGCGTAGAAAAAAGTACGTACGTATGCCGTGAACAAATTGAAAACTATGTTAAATGGGGAAATTCTTGACCTTTAACGCGAGCAGTTACGCTTAAACCGTTGCATTCGCTCAAATATACACTTATTCGGAACGAAACGCTGCCGTGTAGTTAACATTATATACAATTTCTTTTTTTTTTCTCTTTCTAGTAGTCATCAAATTGTTACAATAAATACAATTATTTTATTGTTGTGATTCTTTGTTATAATAAATGAAATTCTTTAAAAGTATTTGGCTTACTTGTCATAACCATTTACTCAAGACCAGTAAGCTCAAAAAAATTATATGTGTAATTTTTTCCTTTTTTTAATAATTCCATAAAAATTTGCATTAATTAAAGAATATGGAATCATATTCAGAGTTAAGATTAACACTATTTCAAATTTTTGAGCATTTGAATCTGCAATATTTTCAGATTGTTCTGAAGGTTAAATTAGAAGAAACTACAGCAGATGTTATGTACAATTTTGTTAAATGCAGCATTGTTAAAAGTAGGTAATGTAGTCGAAACATAAACAATTTCTTCCCAATGATGGATTTGGAACGGGAAATGTTATTATTATTCCCACATGCAGGAATTTAATAAATACAATTTTTCTCAAGAAGAAATATATCAGATACTTTCTTTTTCCAAATGTGTATCAAATTATCGTTGTTACATCTAGCATAAGTCCGTAACAAGCATTGATTGCAGTTGCCTATTACAAATAGAAGAAAATAATTATCAACAGATATTTTCCGCACCATAGTATATTTTCATAAAGATTAATAATTATATCTGTACATTAACACGGAATGATTAAAACATAATTTGAAAAGAAACCTAAATCAATGTTTAGTTGCATAAAAAAGACATAATAAATTTTTTCAGGATCATTAATACATTTTTATTGAAATGCGTTTTTCTATGCCAGTGTATCCCTGGATTTCTATATATGATTTGCTTTTGCTTTAACCTTTTAGTTGAAGACAGAAATAATCAGTATTTAATTTCAGTTATTATTTCTTTTGTAAATTAATTATAATGTAGTCATTAAATAACGAATGATGAATGACGTTTGGAATGCACATCTTGTTTTAATCCTCTGTTACAAAAATTTTCTTTTCTGAAGCATTGCAATAATTACGAAGAAGCTGTCTATGGCTAAACATGATCATTGATTTCACGAAATCACTGAATATTTTGTATCGGAAATCACTGAACATGTTGTACCTCTCGTGTCATTATTGCCAAATGTCTTTTCTTTATTCGCATGATTATAGAGTTAAACAAGCATATTTATGTGCAGAAAAAGATTTTTGCATTTCGAATGTCCCGAAATCTCAAGCAATTTGCAATATCCTTAGAATATCATGAATTAGATTATCATGATTGTCCAGTATAGATAAATCATATATTTAAACATCAGGTAAATAGCTTGAGATAAATGATGATTTATTAATTATAATTTAAGTATGTGGTAATGTAGATAGTTTAAGCAACTATTGATTAAGGATTTCAATCTTTGCTCATCTACGTATATATCACATTCAGAAAGCGGAAAAAAGTTACATTAGTGTTATTAACAATGTAACAAAAAATCTCACAACATTTCACGAATATGCAAATTTTTGCATCAGCTTTGGGAGCGAATGCTTTAGTTTGCTTAATTCAGTTATATAACAGTCCCTTTCTAAAGCAATGTTATAGTTATTTTGGGATGGACCTCGTAATTTTGAACCGCTGTCAGATGACGAGGACGATACACGAGCTGGCACCCCCGCTCAAAACTACCACACCACACCAGTAGGTTCTAATATTTGGAACAAGTCAAATGGATAGAAACAAAAATTCCTAGACAAATGGTGAAACTGAAAAAAACTGAAATTTTTATCGCTGATTTGTACTAAAGTAACATACTAATGTACTGCTTCCAAGAGAATACCAATTCAATGTATAATCTAACCTCTTTTATAACTGATATTGTAACCGACAGAAGGAATTCTAATAATCTCTCAATACAATATACATATTTAAAACGTGGAAGCAACTTAACAATTTCATCAACATTGGTAAAGAAACTAAAAAAAAGAAGAATTTGCCAAAATCAGGTAAAAATAGAAATTATCGGTAAAGACATCGGTTTAAACAATTAATCGAACCACGAAACAGTGTTCGCAACGCACTCTCTTATTATTGAAGAAATCATCAAGCAGTTTTTTTAAAAACGTTTTAAGATTATATGCGTTGAAGTTTGAAATTTATCCAACTTTTAATTGGTGTTGAAATGATCTGGTTCAGAGCTCATCAGGGGTATATTGGAAATGAAAAAGAAGATATACACTAGCCAATAAAGCATTAAACTTAGAAATCCAAGAAATATCTTTCCATGAGTCCAGAATCCAACTCTGAAATGAGACTAAAAACTAATAATTTAGAATTGGCAGGAGAGATCAAATAATACCATCCAAGAGCATATAACCAAGAGCATACAACCGAATTGAAGGTGATATTTATCGGAACCAAATATATACTAGCCAAGTATATATCTGTGCATCAAAGTTCCTCCTTTGACAAAGTTCAACTTGCCAGTGTGGCACGGCAGAATGTTCTATAAAGCACATGATCAAAGCCTGTGCTCTATGGCGAGAACACAGACTCAGATGATCAAGAAATTCGATGCCTCTCGAAGTTAAAATAACTTATAAAAATGCCAGTCTTTAAATCTTCTGTTAGGGACATATTGTCAAATCTTTTGTTTTTAGCTCTCTCCTAATGTAAAAAGCCAACACGCATTTAATATTTTTATGAATGTGCAAATACTTTACAACTTACTAACTAATGTAATGTTTTTTTTCTATTCTCTTTCAGTACCAATATGCATTTTCTCAAGAGGGTTCTTTATTGTTTGCAAGGGTCCAATGTCATGTAGTGTAGTTTGTTCCTTCTTAATAGGTGGGGTTGCTCTTCGACAGCCCCATCAAGTTTCCCGCATGTCCTCTGACAAGGTCGGGTTTCTTATACAATTATCCATCGTTCCTATATATACAGGGTGTCCCACAAGATATGCGGCGTCTAATATTTACAGATTCGTCAAGACGAATATTTTGATGTAGAATGTGTGGGTGCCAGAATATATCGTCATAGTCTGTTTAGACTGTTACATATACATCAAAATACTCATCTTGACGTATTCTATCCAAATCTGTAAATATTAGACGCTGCATACCTTGTGGAACACCCTGTACCTACAATTAATATAATACTCCTTACAAATGCTTTGCTGTTGCTATAAAGTACAGAAATGTGCTGTTTTCCTTTAAACACAAACATAATTCTAAACACCTGTCTTACCATAGACTGTCGGCTTATTTTTTTTTTTTTTATCTTTTTATCATTATATGCACCGGAGTTAAAAATTTATACATAATTCCTAGTAATCTGTACAATTTATATAATACTCTAAAAATGCATTATTATTCATTTGCAATTTACTGTGTGTTTTTAATCATAAACATATTTCGGGTTAGGATGTTTTATTCTGGATAGGAAGTTCACTTGCAGCAACACCAGTAATTGAATGAAAAAATTAAGCTGTGCATAAAACCCTGTATTAATAACGAACGATTTTCTACCATTAATGAAAGCAGCAATATTTCTTAGGAAATACTGCTTCACATTAAAGAAAATGTTTACATAAATATTACGACAACAGCCATTCCAATACATTAAATTTATCCCGTTTTCTTTATTTTCCCAGGTGGTAAATAACTTTTTATTAATTCCACAGCATAAAAACATATTCATAGCAATTTATTGCATAAATATAGTAACAAAAACAATTCTATCAATCATTATTATCACAATCTATTTTAAAAGAACTAAAATTTAATGTTCTAGCGTTTAAAATAATTATGTTTCAAAGAAACACTCAAGATGCATGTTGAAATAAAAAATATAGAAACGAGACTGAATTAAGCCATCATTCATTTTTGATCCCAAAAGTGATTATGCAAACCCATGTAAAAAAAGAAAAGCAAATCTAATACATTTCTTTATAATTACTAAATTTTAGTAATTTGTTGTTTCTTTGCATTCCTTTCTTTGCATTTTAATTTCCTCCAATATAAAGGATAACACAGAGTCTCTGCATTTTAAAACTCTATATGACATTTTTTTATTTGTACACACCGTTTAAAATACATTTAAAATTTGATTTAATCATGTATTATAATTCAAATTCAATTTTTGTATTTTTAGATATAGCTAATTTTTATTATTTCGTTTGACACAAATTTAATTTTAATTAGAAAGTGAGTAATGGAAATTCTTATTTATTTTTAAATTTGGTAACGTCAGATCTTTTCTATTATTGCAGGCGAAATTTAGGAAGAAACGCTCTTTAGTTAAAGATACATTACAAAGGATTTAAGAGCCGTCCCATGTATAAAAGATATTAATATCTCCTGAGATTTTTCGAAACGTTTTCATGCAATGATATTTCGTGTTTCGGCAACGAGTTTAAAATATTGACGCTTTGACCTTTTGCAAATGCTCAATAACAATCAGTTCTTTCCGAAAATTATGGTAATAGCGGAATACCAATTTTACTCTCTTTTCATTGGTTGCGAGTATTCTTCATATGACGACACCATCTTTGGGAAGGAAAAGAATACATTTGCAGGTCGAGTTGTGAGCTGATTTCAATTTATATCAATACTTTTAAAAAGAATATTAAAACTGAGACGGAAATTTTCTACATCTAAGTGAAGCTGTAAAAGCTTTTTAACACTTAACTGGGTAATTACAGTATGTCAGACCGCTAAGCCCGGACTTTCAGTCACCCTATTCTATTTTTCTCTCAAATGACTGGATTCAACCTGTAGCTTCCTGTTTCTTGACCTTCACTGCACGTAAATTTTTTCAACCAATTTCAGAGGATTCTTTTTTTTTTTAATATTTCAGCCATTTCTTTGCGTGACGTTCGTGAGACCGCACCCCCCTTTTAGTTTCTCTGTATTATAGAAGACTTAACAGATGAGTTTGAAACTTGTTACTGAAAACATCTTACAACCTACTGATCCTCTTTATAAAACAGATCTCCACAGAATTCAAAATGAAGCAGAAAGTGATTTTCATAATAAGGATAGTTATACAAAATAATTTTTCGACGAAAGTTCGCATTCGACTGATTCTGATATGAATGTTCAAATATAATTAATTTTTCTAGTGATAATGTATTTTGAAAAATTTCTAAAATAAATTAATATGCCAAGAGAAATATCTACAGAATTTATAGGTTGATGTTTATATGAGTACTTAAACAGCATATTTAAAATGACCTCGAAATCCGTGCAACGAATGCACACAAGTTTCTGCGTAAAAATGATGCCGATAAAAAAAGGCCAATTTTACTCATTGTCAAATCTTTTACTTTTCATACAATTCTTGAATTTTTTCTTATGTTGCTTTCTATACACCTTTAAATACTGAAAAAAAAAACATATGATGTAAAAAATAATATGTATTTTCAAGAATATTATTTGTTGTAACATGTAATTTGAGAAGAAAATGTATGCCTCAACGCAATTATTTCTTTCAATGATAATATGTTTTAAAATATTTATTATGCATCAAAAAATATCTACAGAATATATTGACAGAATTTCGTACTAATACGTACGTTAAAAAATTTAATTTCAGTGTAAAGATAATGCGGTCTTGTAGACCGCACCTCCCCAGTCAACTCTTAAATTTTAATCACCCCAGTTAAGGGTATTGCAATTGGATGTTGAATCTCTTGATAATGTATAGAATGTAGTAATAATTTCATCTGATTCAGACACAGTCAATGATAATGAAGAAAATAATTATACTATGCAGCTGCAATGCATGTCTCCATAACTCTGAAAGCTGAAATAAATAAAATTGTAAACAAAATGAACAAAAAATGAAAACGATTGAGAAACAAATGTTTTTCAACACCAAATTGAATTAATATTACACGGAATTTTTCCTGAATTCTTGTATCATTTTGTAATGAACGCTATCAAGAAACAGTAAATATAATTTCAAGAAAACTCCCTGCAAAAATTCCGTGAGAGTGGTTAAAAATATAATTTTTAAAGCTGCGAAAGTATAAAAAACGTATGGTGTACTGAACAACAAAAAACAACAACGTCAAAACTGATTTTGCACGTAGTTTAAGAAAATTATTGTAAAGTATTTATTACACTTTACATTATAAAAAAAATGCATTGGGAAGATGCTCATTATATTGGAAATAAAAGCTTGTTAATGAAACAATATCAAGGAAATGATAATATGATTATCAGAAGGATTTTCACTTCAATGGCAAAGATATTGTTGATGTATCATATTGATATTGAAATAATGACAAATTTTTAAATATCTGAATAAATCTTTAGAAGATTTATTTTAGTTTAATTATATTAACAACCATTTTAAAGCAATACAAAGGCTATTTTGGGACGGGGCTCGTAAATTTGAACCGCTGTCAGATGATGAGGACGACACTTGAGCTGATACGCTCCTCTCCACACTACACCAGCGTTAAGACAATTGGCCCGGCAGATTTCAACGTGCACCATACCTGCTTTCACGACGGTTCTTCGGTGGAATCGTGTCTCGAACCTGAAACCCTCCGGTTCTGAAATCGAGACATTAGTTCAAGGCCACCACGGCCCCTGAATCTTTATAAGAACGTATCGTCGCTATGGAGCATTTAAATATTGATGGAAGAATGTATGCTATTTGAGGAAACAAGTTTGCAAAATGTGTGTGAAATCGAAAAGCGTAAATTGTTTTCCTTAATCTATGGATTAATCTTTGCTTTTTTTCTTTGCTTGTTATACTATACCTACGAAATCAAAGTGTGTCCGCATCTAACAGTCTGGAAATGGATATGGAAATAAAAAAAAAACAATACATATTATTACCCGGAGTGGATTCATAATATTTTCTGTCTATTTTTGAAAAATAATTCATCAAAGCACAAAATGCAAAGGTATTTCATATCGCATTACCTCTAAATTTGTCTGAAAGACATGATATTATTTAGTGTGAGTGGATTGGGAAATATTGGATTGGGAAAATGACAATTCAAATCATCTAAAAAATAGGGAAAAGGAGATAATGGAACAACAGATAGAAAATATTAAACTAAAAAAAAATTGCAACTTTTCCCTATAATACAATTATGTCCCACAGAAGTTAGAATACTTTTTTTAAATAATTCAAACTGTAGGAAATTGCAAAATGATCGTGTTTTCGTTCCAAATATTGAAGGTAAATATGAAATTACAAATAGTGCCAAAAGAAATCTAAAATTAGAAATTGCCAAAAAGTAATTTCGCCTTCGCGTAGGATGCTTCTTATAATTTCATGCTACCAAGATCCTTGGCTGAAACGCATGTGCAAATAGTATTGGAATGGACAATCATCTTGCACAAAGGACAGCTTCTAAAATAAAAAGCAATAAAGTGTCGTTTTTTTTTAAATTTTTGTTTTAAATTTGCTTTTTTGCATTTTGCAACCTGGCGGCAAAATTGGAGAGATATTTGGGGACTTGTCGAATGGAGTCTCATGTAAGCTTCAGAAAAATTATGGACTCTGAAGTTAGTATAAAAAGTCAAAAGAAACTTTTCGATGGTGTAAAATTGAAATAAAAATTACCCAGAGCAGGTATTTTATGTATTATATATATATATATATATATATATATATATATATATATATATATATATATATATAACCAATTTAAAATAAGAAATATTTTGAAAACGAAACGAAGTAGTTTCGGAATCCAACTAATCATTGTTTCTTATTCAAACGAAAACCAAAAAAGGAACAGGAAAAACTTCATAGTATTCAGAGAGCGCAAATGCAGCTACTTCTAAAACAGAGATGAACTGAGATTAAATTTCAGGGATTTTCATTATTAGACTCCACATTCCTTCATAGAAAAAATCCATTTTTTTTAATCCCTGCCCGAGGGTGACCCTTGAAAAAGTTTTCAGACCGGATACTTTTTTTATTTGGTTTATTTGATTTTCTTATTAACTTGATTTTAATACTTTTGTATATATATATATGTGTGTGTGTGTGTGTGTGTGTGTGTGTGTGTGTGTGTGTGTGTGTGT
>JAPMOR010123899.1:0-32896 GCA_026543865.1 Argiope aurantia | reverse complement strand
AATTTTACGATAGTAAGAACAGCATTAGTATATTGAATATTAAGATACTTTTTTAGGAATAAAGGATTAAAAAAAATATTTTGTTATAATTTACTAAGTGACAAGGAACTATTTTGATCTTAAAACTTTTACTAAGAAACTGATATGATGTTCTTTCATTGCTTACATTCTGATGCACATATTTGTTTTATGTTTTTCTGAATTTTAATTTACTTCAAAATTTGCTTAATATGGTATTTATTTAACCTAATATAAGAGAAATATATTAATAGCTATGTATTTGGTATTTACGGGTTAAAAGCCATTGGCCAGCAAAACAGTAATGGATATTAGTGTTTAAAAAAAAGATTGGGCAAAATCCAACCAAATTAAGAGATACTTCTCTTTTTTCTATCATTTTTCTAACCAAAGTTTTTTATTTCCTTTTCTAAAAAGTGAATTAATTCTATATTTCATATTATAATCTTGTCACGTTTTACATGTTTATAACATCAACAATATATATAATATATATTCCAAAAAATACATTTTTTCATTTTATTTTATTTTTTCCTAATCCATTTTTAGTATGAGTTATTTTATTTAGTGTTATTTTTCTAAAGCATATAATACCTAACATTTAATATGACAACTAATATTTAATACAAAAGAAAAATTAAATTCGACATTTTTTTCCTTGTTTCTTTCATTAAACTGCTATATAATAGTAAGACGCTTGTTGAGCCGATGGCGGAAAAAATGCTGACTGCAAAGTTCTCAGTGTTTATATCTAAGTGATAATAAGGCACATAACTTTTTATGATAGATTCTTTATATTTTTACTGAGTGAATTATAGTGAGCAAGAAAATCACTTTGTATTAAACAAAGAGCTGTGTATAACCTATTTTGTGTTTGAAAAATTAGTCCTGCTGTTTCGCTCGGCAATTGTATATCGGGAATTCAAAAATTGTATTTTGCACAAAAACAGAAACGACAAATCTTGAACTTATATGCATTTTCCCAGAATTTGTAATAATATTGCATAGCCTTAATCCTTTCCTTTCTAATATCATTCGAGTTCAGTTACCTTTGAATACAGAAACGCTCTTGTTTCTCATTCATAGGTAAGATAATCCCTTACCCTTTTCAAAAACGGCAATGATAGCCCTGGTTTTGACATAAAACTGATCATTCCAGTTTACTAATAGCGGCTTAATAAAAGTGCACTCGAATATCTTTTGAGAATTTTCAAGAAACTCTCCTGAACTTCCAAATTATCTAGGCGGCCATCTGTAATGAACAAAGCAGACACCGGGAGTATTCATTTAAATTAGAGTCCTTGCCATAGTTTCGATCAATAGGCATTTGGGGCCTTTTAGTATAGAAAGTAGGCCTTTTAGTATTCTACAATTGAAAGCAATGACACATGACAAAAAGTAGCGAAATATCAAAACAAGTACTTCACCCACGTCTCGAATGAAAAAAAAAAAAATGCCATATTTACTTTCGAATGCCGTTCTTTAAGAACCGGCTTTTTGCATACGATACATCTATCGCTTCGCGTATTGTTCCAGTCTGGGACTTCACTTAAGATTACGTTCCCAAACGTTTCCTCAGACCCCGCCCATAATCAGGAATCTACAGCTTATTTTTATTCAGTATGCTCAATTTGAAATTTCTGTATTATTTACGTGTTTGGTTCGTTATCATTTGTGCAATTGTTTAACAAATTTAATAATAAATGAAGTTTACTTCACAAGAACTACATTTTGGCCCATATATCCTCTTTCGGAAAGAACTTGTGCTTAAGAGGACAAAAGTAGTTTCTACACAACGGATTGCAACATTTAAGAGTTTGAGAATCCTCGATAAATAATTTATTTATTTGTTTAAAACACATGCTCATAATAGAAGCAATTAGAATCCAATTATTCTGCGATGATGACACAATTAATATTACTACCAAGCTAACAATAATTAAGAATTTCAAAGTTGTAAATAAAAAAAAATTACAATTTTTGACGGAAGAGAAATTATCTTTACAATAAATCTGATCAGTTAATTGAAAAACAGTCTGAAATTTTAGATCTTAAGAGCAAAGTAAATACAATTGGATACGTCAGCTTGATCGAAAATATGATTGATGACATAAAATATATAATAAAAATATCTTTTTGAAATCTCAAATTAAGTATATAAAAAATAGTCAAATAAGATTAAGCTATATTTTAATGAAAAATAAGTTTTATAAATTTTAGTATGGCATAGATACGGTTCCTAGCTTTTTTTTTAATTTTGGCAATGATATTATATTATGTTATATTCTCGATTTGAATAGATGGTTTTGATTTGTATATCTTTGAAGATTTTCCTGTTTATTTAACTTGTGAGAAAAAATAGGTTTTTGAAAGTTCGCAGTCCATGCTATATAAAAGAGTAAAATTTACATCAAAGATAAATTTTTTCGTATGGGATATTATTTTTTATAAAACAAAAGTATTAAAAAGATTCGAGTCTCTGTTTTATTTCTACTTCTCAATATTAAAATATAATTTGTTTCTGTATTTAAAAATCAGAAAAAATAAGCTCAAAAGTTTGGGACCACTCACCTGTGTCAATACGAAATTATATTAATGATAATCAGGAAAAATGCTTAGCTTCTAACGGAGTTAGCAGAATCAAAATAATCAGTTTATAAAATAAACTTTTATGGCCTCTTATTTAAATATGAAATAAAGAAACATTTTTGATCAGAAATAATGAGAATAATGAGAAATTTAAAAAAGTTGTGTTGATGTTTAACGAATTTAATAAAAAATTGTTAAATTATCAGAAATATTTAAAAATTAATACGTAGACGTATAAATAAGTAATAACATGTAAAAACATTTAATTCATAAACCTTAGAAAAATTAATATTAAGAGCAACATGACGAGAACTATTTTCAAATTCGTGAAGAATTTTATTTGATATTAAAATAATTAGAGACAAAACATTGTCACAAATAGAATAAAATTTTTGGAAATACAGGTTTTTAAAATGGTGAAATAAAGATAAAACCAAAAGAATAATTGACAATCACATTTCTTTATTGTTCTGCTTCTAAAATATGCTTTAAATATATAAAATAAAGAAAGAACTAAATATGTGTAGCTTCTGGACTTTTCTCATCAATTTTTACATAATGATGGAAATAAATATTTCTGTTCTTCTATTTTTAATAAATGGCAAGTTTTCTTCCAAATGTTTAATTTTAGCGCAAGTTCATTCAATAATTTTTTAATAGCTAAGTAAGGGTAAAAGTTTCATTGCTTTTTACATATGGTTTTGTATTAAATGCAAGGGAAATTGATTGACATTTTATGTCTATTACATTTCTATTACATAGAGAGGACTTCAAACGAACCGGCACTAGAAAAATATCAAAAAGCCTTTTATGCTTTATAACTTCAAATTAATTGAAAAAATAATATTTGTTTATTTTCTAGTCAATTGATATATTTTCCTTTTGCATCAATTTTTAATCCTTTATTAGTATTTTGAAATTTTTCTACTATTTACTTATGTTCTGTAGCTTATTTTTGAATAATCATTGCTTCATAAATTTAGAACTTGTCCATTTCTATTCTAAAAATATATTTCAATCATTGAAATAAAAAAATCTATTTTTATTTTGTTAAATATATAAGAATTATTAAAACTGTGGTTCTTAAATAAAATATACATAAGGGAAATAATTAATCTTTTACAGTAGCTCAGAATATCATAAATAAATTCAGAAAGAATTATATATTTTTGTACCTATTAGACTGTAAATTTTATGTTTGTTATCTAATGATGCATTTTCCAAGTCACAATTACCTTTTATTTCGTGTGAGAGGAAAAAAATTAACTTTCTTTTTAAATATCAACACCCTGTTATGAAGTTTTAATTTGTCGAAATTAGGCACAAACAGGAAAAAAAAGGTTAGAATGGTTTAAAATTCTCTTATGTATGTTTAATAAAAAATAATAAAAAATCTTTAATATTTTCAGAAACAGCATCAGATTCACTTCAGATTTTTTCTTCCATATCATTATTTTTTTTAAGTTATGCTAGCGCCTACTAAAGGAGTTTCTAATGAAAACTGTTTAGGTTTTTCTCCTGTTGAAATAAATTTTGGAAATTTTTATAATTGCTGAGTAACTAATAACCTGTTCTAACATTTTAAGTTAGAAGCAAAATAAGTGAGTTAAAATAAATATCAATATTCATTGAAATGATAAAAATAGATAAATCGCATTTCAGTGAAATAATACATTTTTTTAAGAAAATATTGCATTATTTCCATAACTTATTTATTTGACATTTTCATTCCTTGTTACTTCTAATATATATAGAGACTTCATATTATGTGAGGGTTTATAACAAAGGACATTTAAAATGTTACTTTTATTGATATACGGAGATCTAGTAATGCTATTTTATTTTGATTAATTCCAAGTCTTTAATTTATATTTATTATTATAAATATCAAATAATTTTAATTTTATTTTATCAAATTCAATACCAATTTGGAACCTCACACAGTCACAATGAAATCAGAATTGAATTAATTCATTATTTGATAATTATTTTTTTAGAATATTAAAATTGTCATATCTTGGAGAAATAGTCATTTGCATATTCTCTCAGAAGAGAAAGTGAATACAAAAACGATTTTAAATCTCATTTTTACATGTATATAGCAAGTCAGGTTTAATAAAGATATAAATAATCAATTATTAAATGAAAATGTTTGAAAATAATGTTATTCTTTGGTTTAATCATTCAATTTAGAAAAGGAAATTATTAATTATAGATTACTATTTATTGAATTCGAAAATGATTTAAACTAAATCTAAAAGACTTAAAGTTCTGTAACATTATTTTTTTTTTCTTTATAACATTGTCTCTAGTTTTAAATATGTATTAAAGTATATTAAATGCATTTAACTTGCTTTTTAAATAAATAAATTGCTAATTAAGTAAAAGCATTGTTGCAGATATTGCTTTTTTTTAAATGGCCATTAGTGATAAATCTTGATCGATAACGATTGCATAAAGTAAATCATATAAACATATTGTAAGTCATGTTCGTTTCCGTATCCTAAGACGACCACTTCTGGACAATTCTATCTCACGAAGGGATACACTGTGTAAAGATGTACGCATTTCCGAAATTCACATTATTGTTAAATGTAAACATCTCATCCTTTCTTCTTTTCTCTCACCCCTATTTTATCGAATTAAACCTATCCTGGCACATGATAAAATGAGTGGAGAGTTTTAGAATCCGTTGGCAAACTGTAATGAATTTTGATCATTTGGAAATAATATTACCCCCAGAAAAGAAAAATAAGCAGAAGATGAAAAAATTCTAACTTATTCATTTCACAGAGATTATAAATATTTTTGCAAAAAAGAGGTGCTTAGCATCAATGTAATTAATTAATAATTAATAAAATTTTAAATTCATATAATTGATTAATTGAGATAATTTATGCGAAGCATAACATATTAGTTACATCATGGATATTGGTTTTAAATGAATTTATAAAATCATTTCATATTCGCAATTAATAGAAATCTGTTTGTAAATTTATTTAATTATGGTTGAAACATGTTTGAACTCGAATATCTATCATCATATGTTTAAGAAAAGTCATCATATTAATCTTCTAAACATAGCCAACTTATACTATCTTATTAAACACTAATTCACTTATTGCTTTCTTCTATCTTAAATATGTGCTCTTTGCGCTACAGAGGAAAAAAAATTATCAGTTCTTATTAAAACTAAATCTAATGAAACGAAATTTTAACATATTGTAAAAAATGCACATAAAAACACAGCCATGACATTTGCAAAAATGTACAAAAATTCGTAAAAAATAAATTTAAAAAAATGAATTGAAGTTCAGAAAACTTAATGAAAAGATAAAAATAAAATAAGATAAAAAAATATATACAAAGTATTTAATAAAAAAATATGAAAAATTTCTGAGATTTTAAAATGATATTATTTTTAGACTGGTATTCTAATTTTAATTATGATTTGCACGAAAAGAAATTGCTGAAAACACTTTACAAAGCAACCCATTGAGCCTTAGTTACCTAATTTGCAACAAAGTATCTTATTGGTTAAAAATTCTAAATAAGTTGTTTCAAAATGTATTCAAACTACTAAAACTAATCAAAATTTTGATGTTAATACTAAGTATTTAGAGAATTATTATTGAAAAATTTCCCTTTCAAACATTTTAATCTAAAGAAAATAAAATATGATCCGTTGACAATTTTGTTTTTCCATAATTTAATATAATAATAACTTCTATCATTTCTGCTTTCCTAGTAATTTCTGTAACAATTTATTTCTTTTATTTTTAATATTTACTAATATTTTTCTATTTTATATCAATAGTTTTTATTTTTTTATTTTTATGTACTTTATATATATATATATATATCCTGACGCGTACAACAACAATATTAAATGCATTTTTTCTGCAAACTTTATTACTACTCTAGAATTAAGAAAAACAAATAAGAATGAAATAAAAATTAAGCAGCCAAGCCTCATTCTATGATATTTTGGGCTAAAATTGAAATCTGAATTAAAATAGGAAAAAAAAAATCTATCATATTTCCTTCACAAACAAAACACGTTATTAACTTCTGCAATACGTGATGAGAAATAGCAAGCAAATATTTTTGCTATACTGCCGTTACACGATATAAAGGGAAAAGACGATTGTTTAGGTATATTTAATGCCATTCATGATCTAGTAAAATAAAGAAAATAGCTCTTATTTCATACACTGATAAACTTATTGTCAAAATGAATAATTGCATATAACTATCATACATTTTATGAAAGCTAATAATGATACCAATTCAGATTCGAAATTGTATTTTTGTTCTAATTCTAATAAGCCACTCTAGTTTGAAATATACTTCATTACCTTTTTTTTTTCTATTGAGCAAGTTACTAAATTTGTAGTGTGAAAGTTTGCGTTGATATATATATTTTTCATATGCACATTAACATTGCTATATTAATAATAGTAAGATTTTAAATTAAAGCAAAAAATAGACTATTCAATACTTATGCGATTATGCTTTAATTTTTTTTTATTAATCTTTATCTCCTTAAACAATATTAAATTCTTATCGTTTACCAAACACAGTGTTATAAACTCGTAATAACCGATGCTTTTTTAATGATATATCCACATAGTAATTTCAAAAATTTTAATAAATGTAGAAAACAATCTAAAAAGTATATTTATTATGCAAAGCAGAAAAAATTATCATGAAAATTTGGAAGGATAATTTAAAATATTAAATTGAATTTTATTATCTAATCTCACTTGCTTTTGAGTGTATGAGGTGAGGATTCTTAGTCGTAATATTTTATAAAAACCAGTGTCAGTAAATTAAATAAAATTTGCATTATTCGCAAAATAACCTGCTATTCTTTTTTTTTTCCTTTTTGAAAATATTTCTAATAGAAATTCATACATGTGCAATTCTTTATCAAATAAGAAATTAGGCGATGTAAAATAAAAGAAATGAACTTATAATATTTTGCTTTTACCGCACTTATTTATTTATTTTCAGTAAGAAAGTAATGCATATATTCTGTAAGAAACGCAGAATTGAGCTAACTCAATTAATTTCATTTGCATGTCTTTTCTTTGTTTAAAAATAGAAAGAAAATAAGTATGAGAATTATACGCGGTAATTGCAATTACTGTAATTTTGAAAAATAAATTTAATGAATTACAGTTATGTTGAATAAATTTAGAAACATTGATCATTGTGATTCAAAAAGTAAGGAATGCAGAGTCATCAAAAGAAAATTTTACAATAATTATTTACATTTAACTTAAGTTGGTTTCTAAGAATTACTTCAATGCTAGATTATTCTAAAAATAATTAAAAATAAAAATTTATGGAATTATATTAGAATTCTAATTATTCAAAAATACTCATTTATATTTGCATGTTTTATGCCTTTCTTTTTAAGATTCGCTTTAAAACTAAGTCGTTTCATAAAATATTTATAAATTTTTTATTGCAATTTAATCTTTATTATGTTGAAATTACCATTGTTTTAGAAATGTTTGAAAGTGAATCCCTGAAGCTTAGAACTCACCATTGTTATTTGTATTTTGATAATTATTTATATAATTCTATTATTTTAATTTTGGTACAATTAAAGTATTCTGAACAGATTTGAAAGCTAATTTTTCTTTCTTAAGTGTAATGCATTTATGTTGACAAAAATGCATAGCAAAAAGTGCATGTCAAGCGTTTTTGAATGTTTTTAATTTTGTTTTAAACTTAAATAAATTTATATCAACTTAAAATATTTTGGTGTGTAAAATATTTTCTCATTAACTATTGGCACATTTGCTAAGGAATTTACTGCTGAAAAAAAACATTCATATCTAAGAATACAAATAATTAGAACTGCAAGGATTAATTCATCGATATTTCCATTGTAATCAATGATATTTCTGATCGTTCCTTTTTTTGCTTTCTAAATCAATAAAGATTTGACCCTAAACGAAAATAATAATCTGTTTTCTATGCACTTTAAAACTGAAAAATAGAAAACTTTAAAAAATTGATTTTACCATCAGAATAAAACTACTATATTATCTTTGTAAACGTGTGCGATTTCGACTTTGAACGAAAAAAAATGATATATCTGATTGCAAATGAAATGTATGAAATATTGCCTATTAGTTCTAATAACGTTTTACTGTAAATGGTATTAACAATATTAATTTCAACACTTTAGGGGTGAATATTTATGTAATAAATGCATTTTCATCATGTATTGAAATTTTAAAAAACTATCCTTTTTATCAGGATTAAAAAAATGAATAAAAAATATGAATTTTAAATTCATATTATTTGATTTATTTGACATTTGGATAACATTATGCTTTTTCAATCATTTGTGTGCCAAAAAAATTCCAATTACTCTATTACACTATTATGAAATGGCATGCACAATGTTAAGATAACACTTTAGAAGGGAATGATTATGTTATAAATGTATTTTCAACACCTGTTGAAAATAAAAAAACTTATTTTATAAGGATTGAAAAATGAATAAAAAATATGAATTTTAAATTCATATTATTTGATTTATTTTACATTTGGATAACATTATGCTTTTTCAATCATTTGTGTGCCAAAAAATTCCAATTACTCTATTACACTATTATGAAAATGGCATGCACAATGTTAAGATTTAACATTTTAGAAATTAATGATAATGTAATAAATGTATTTTCAACACCTGTCAAAAAGAAAAAAACTTATTTTATAAGGATTGAAAAATGAATAAAAAATATGAATTTAAAATTTATATTATTTAATTTCTTTGACATTTGAATAGCGTTCTATCTTTTCAATCACTTATATGCACTTAGAAAAAAATTAGTCTTTCATTACATTTTTCATAAAAAATTATCCTTAATACAGCCCAATAACGAAAACACTTTTAGAATAAAATAATTGAGCGCTTAAAGGGTCAACATTATATGCCTTGACTTTTATCCTCCAACACAAAACCAACATTTTCATTTTTTTTCTTTTCTTGTGGAGATATATTAGACCATCGGGTATCAGTTTTAGTGACACCGTTCAGTTTAAATGTCCGCTACAATGCCAAAGATCAGTTACTGGAACATGTCCCTTTGTTTACCTCATCGATTACCAGTCAAGTACTCGGACGTCCAGAAGTGATGTACAAAGCAAGACGATGAAACAGAGAAGCTGTAGCAGCTTTTGTTGGTCAGAAAGTGGTGCCAAAGTTAAGAGGTTCCAATCTGTTATTGGACGCTGTCGTTTGAAAGCAATTGGCTAATGGCCTACTTACACTTCATTAAAGAGCATGGAAGTCATTAAACAACCGCCTTTGCTAAACAGTTAAAAGTGTTACTTAATTCAAAGAGTAAAGCCTATGTTGATTTAGAATTATTCCAGTGAAATTGGCTTCAGGATTGTTGGAAGTGACTTCGTATATAAGGGTTCAAAGCCTAGAATTTAGTTAAATTTTAAATATTGACATTTATTTGAATAAATTTTGATTGAACTTTTTCTTCTGAAAAATGAATATGTTTAGAGGGGAAGTAAAATTGTTTTGTTCTATTAAAAAAGATAACGTTTTAGAAGTAAAAAAATATGCAATTTTAGATCTGAAAAGGCAAATAAATTGTTTTAATGCGAACTTCAGAATTTCAGGATTTATTTGTGTTCTGATTAATACGATAAGAATTAATCCCTTAAATACAATGGCGTGCCTACATAAAAGGTAAGCGCTTTCCTCTGCCCCTTTCTCTTTTCCCCCCTTTTTTTGGAACGTGAGCCTATACATACACACACCACACACACACACACACACACACACACACACACACACACACATATATATATATATATATATATCTTTCATACTATGGCGTAAATAGATTGAAAGCGCTATTAAACCCAAGTAAAAATCTGTAAATTATTTTGGAATTTATATGATTTACATACTACAAATTATCCCACAATGGACAGCACTAGAATATACGATGTACCCTAAAATTATTTTTAAAAAATGGTTGTAAAACGAATTTTATAAATCAGTCATGAAATGTTATGCTAAATTTATTCAGTTATTTAAACTTATTTTCTCCATTCTAATATTAATATTTTGAATAGTCAAATGATATTTAGTTTGTAAGTTTTAAATAAGTACAAATTTCTATTTATATAGTAAATAAAATAAATGTTTACTATCCTTTTAATACAGTGTAAAGGAATATCACTATATAAAAAATAATGAAAAAAATCATAAATATGGGCCACTGAAATCTTCAACATGCAATAGTTCGTCTACTGCACCCACTTAGGCTTCTCACAGTTTGATGTGCTCTATGTGCCGAAGGTGTCATTGGGCCCGTATTTTTTATCGAAAATTTCACCAGTGAAACTTATTTTTACGGATTGAATGACTGTGTCATCCCATTGTTGCATGACATAAACAAGATAAGCCATTATTGGTTTATGTAACATTTTGAAGACCTCACCGCATTTAGCGATCTCTTAGCAGAACATTTTCACGATAGATTTATCAGATTGGATTTCGTTTTGAGAACAGGCAATGGTGTAGAGTGGTCACCCTATTCGTCGGATCATTACGCGAGCGATTTTTCTATGGGGCCTCTGAAAAACACAGCCCCCGACATTGAATGACTTGAGAGCAGCAATTGAAACCGAGGTCAAGGAAATTGGAGCGGATGTTTTGCAGAAAGCAGTTATGAACTTCTATTTCAGACTTCACCATGTCATTTGTTCGAGCGGCCGACATTTCGGAAATCTGTTGTATTGAAAGTTTTCAATAAGCATTGATTTTCACTTGGTTTTTTTTCTTCTTCTAATTTCTTGAGATTTCATGACACAAGCTTCCCATCTTAATTAGATTATGACACTATATTTGGGGAAGAATATAAATATCAGACATTAAACAAAATCATTTATAACATTCCATAAATTAAGCGTCATTTTTATTTTATGTCATAAATTATATGAAAGTAAATATGTGCACTTATTCGCTTTGATTATCAATTTAAAGCTAGAGTCGTAGTATTCGAAATGGTGCCATATAATTCACATTTTAACAGTAATTTTTGAATATTTGGTCAGGAATTTTCTGATATGTTTGTTTTGCATAAAATAACTTAATAATTCAGTGAGGTAATATAGATAGAAGAGAAAATTTTAGAATAGTAATAAAGGTATATACAAATCCATACATCGATTTTGAACAGAATTCGTACGATGAAATGGCTAATATTCTTATTTTCCATTTTTCTAACCTCACTAAATTGTAAGATATTAATCCCAATATTACTTAATTATTCAGACCTATATTCTTTCTCTCTTTGAATCAGCCATTTTATAGAATACAAGATCTATATCTGGAAATTTTCATAACATCTCTGATATAATGAATGAATTATAGTGATTATAGCAGGCATTCAAGTCACTTTATTGCAATTTTTTATTGTTAAAATGCATAGATTTTTTATTTATTGCTAAAGTGTTAAGCTATTTTAGATATAGTTTCAAAACAAATAGAAAAAAAATGAAGAGTTGAAAAAAAAATAATAAAAATTGGGAAGAAAAATCGTGACAGAAGTTAATATAATTAAAAGACAGATTTTCTAAACTTTAGTTTAAGAAACATAATTTTAAGCTTCAAACTGGATATGCTTCTGGATTACTTAGAAGTATAACATTACTTCTTCTTAGAAGTAATAATATAATTCTAAGTAATCCAGAAAGAGTGTTAAACTTTGTTTTGAAAAGTAAAATCCGAAACCATTATCAAATAACGCTTTTACTTAAAAAGCGTTATTTGATAATGGTTTGTGGCTATGTGACCTATGGATAATGGCTATGGATAATGGATAATGGATAATGGCTATGTGACCTATGGATAATGGCTATGGATAATGGCTAATGGATAATGGCTATGTGACCTATGGATAATGGCTATGGATAATGGCTAATGGATAATGGCTATGTGACCTATTTCGTGATTCGAGATTGAATAATTTCTTTTGTAACAAGCCTGAGACATTTCCAATCATACATGCTGAATCAAGCAGTAGCACCTACATTGGTGTACAGTAGTTATAAAATGTTAATTTTGGCGTTTTTGACATTTTTACTGAACCTGTTGTGTTATCCTTGGCGGGAGTTTTGGCGATTACTCCCTGGCATAGAATAGAAAATCGAATTTGTACTTTAGACACGTATTTTTTTCGATCGATTGAAACAAAGATTTGACACAAAACTGCACCTGTAGTCTCAAAAACCAATACCAAATGTAATAAACTTAAGTCATTGTGTTTTTGTGTTTGATTTTGTACATATTTCTGAAAGTTCAGACCGTACTACTGCACCGACAGACAAATACTGCTTTGATTGAATTGGCACAATATTCGCCAAGTATCTTATTATAGATATTAAATCTGTATACAAAGTCTTATCTACCTAGTATTTTAGTTTTTGTATTTATCGTGTTAATTTATATTCGAATAACCAAACAGATGTACTTCCTCTGAGCAAATTTTGCTCAAAAGTTGACAGAAATCAATAAATTTGGTGTAAAGACACTATTCCAATTGAAATAATTATTTTCATTGTAACTAAGTAATATTTCATTACTAAAACTCCAAAAACGCATAGTCAAGTAAAGTGCGGTAATTGTCCAAAACATGTCAGAATATTCTTGTAAAAACTATATACCTTCTTGTTAATTGCGATTGATTAAAAATTCAAAGTGTATGAGTTTTTCTTGAAATGACCCACCTAGATTACAGGACAGATCATATGATTCCAAGGCTTTAACTCTATAATGCATGACTCTTCATTTAAAAGAAACGTGTTTTAAGTAATTGCATATAATTTAAGAAAATTATTAAATTTAATAAGAAAATGCTTGAAATTTAATAATAAAATGTGCCAAATATCTACATTATGAATTAAACAATATGCAATTAACACAAACCACATTATAACAATTTTGGAATAAAAGTCCAAGAAAGTCTTAGAATAGAAACCCTAGAATTCTAGAAAAATCAATTCTAGAATTGAGCAAATTCTAGAAGTCGGTTTTTTCCAATGTATTTTTTACAATGCAAAAATAAAAATATTTTAAATGGTGGAACTACTAATTCAACAGTCATCTTTATATTTTCCCAAGACAAGGGTTAACTTTCGGTATAGGGCCTCTATTGTCCTATATTTTTTTTTTCAAAAATTAATGAAGAAGCATTTAAAAAAGGATTTCCAAACTCTCATTGCTGCCAGTGGGAACAGTCATATCATGCTTATAAGTGGAAATGAAACTGTTTAGCCAAATGGCAACAAGTTGCACTATAGGGTTCAGGAATGAAAGAATTAAAACCGGTTATACAATTTATTTACAATACAATTAGAAAGAGTAATAAGCAGCTAAAATTGTATAAGAAAAGTTTTGGTAATTATGAAATTCCAATACTTTCACATAGCGTAAATTGTATAAGAAAAGTATTGGTAATTATGAAATGAAACTGTTTAGCCAAAAGGCTTTACGTTGCACTGTAGGGTTCAGGAATAACAGAATTAAAACCGGTTATACTATTTATTTACAATACAATTAGAAAGAGTAATAAGCAGCTAAAATTGTATAAGAAAAGTATTGGTAATTATGAGAACGAAGAATTTCCCGAAAATTAATTCCTTCTAAATATTTTTTTCTTCCTGTACTAATGATCAGACAATTAAAACAATGACAAAATTTGATTAGCTGTAAATAGATTTAATTTTGATATTAACTCAGTATATTTTAATCATCAAAACATAACAAGAAAAAATAATTAGTGAAGAAAAAAAGATTATTCCGTTTCAGGCTCGAGGTAATGCACCTGTTAAAACTTATGATTACTTGAGGTCACATTATGTAGTTTTTATCCAAATGATTTCTTTCGCATCCTCCGTGTATTCTTCAACCGAGAGACAGCATCTAAATGAAATTATATGTTCCAAAATTAATTATCTGCATTCCGTCATATACTAATGACAAAGAAAGAGTAAAAAAAAAAAATTAAAAACTTGCCCTTTTCGAATAAATTTTGTCAGAATTGTTAAAATTTAATCCTTCCCTTGATGTAGGTAATTAAACATTTCGGAATGCTCGACTTTTGATTGGTGTCGTTGATAAATAAAAAAAAAATCAGCAAGATGAATTGCTGAAAATGTAATTTGAAGCAATTATTATAATGGAGTTAAAAATCGTTAATATTCATTTTTTCATTTATAGTTAGAAATATTTTTGCAATGCGAGTTTTATATAGAAATAGTCGATTTCAAAATGGATATTTATAAATATAGAAATGTGAATTTCTAAATAATTATGGGACTAAATCATATCACTGACTCTGTGATCAGCCCGAAGACACACGGATAAAAATAATGAATAACAGGACCGCCGCAACAGCAACACTGGCGGGAATTGTGTTTGACTCCTAAGAGCCATCACCGGTCAGTGTACAACCCTTCCTGAAGGAAGTACGTCCCGTCATCGATTGGAGGAGCCTGATCCCCTACATTTTTGTGTACCCTCCAGGGTGGCGAGATCGAACCACCATACCGGAAGCATCTCATCCTCTTTTCGAGGTGCCCCCCGGGGAATAAATATGGGACTAAAATAAACATTTTTAATAATGAATTGGTATAGTTTATTTTAGAAATGTATAATGCTGCCTTAATTTACAAAATGCAATTAAAGAACGCCCTAAATAAAAACCATTTTTTTTCTTTAAATTATGAGATCACTTGTGTTTCTTATTTCTTTTTTATTGGACCATTCTCATAAGACTATTGCTGTGAAATGCACTCTCACGTAAAAATTCTAGAACATATACTGCGAAAATATACAAAAGATTGAGCGACAAATATAAAAGAAAATATTCAAATTAAATAAAATAAATAAATTCGCATAGTTAACAATTAGAAATAAAAAGATTTTTTAATCCCAAATTAAAAGAAATAAGCTGAACTACTCAAGCCAGACATACTCTTATAACTTTCTCACAATATAACAGGTTTTGATGATATAACAGGTTTGACAATATAACAGGTTAACGTTGAACGGTAAAAGGTACTTGTATTTTTACGTCGGCTGTCTTATCGTCTGAATAACATTTTACAAAGATTTAAAACTTTCTGACATATTAAGTATAAAAAACAAGCTAGATTGTTCAAACTAGACAGATTCTCCCATTTTTTTTTAAAACATGACAACTTTTTGAAATGTAAAAAGATAATATGTATGTGTTTTTACGTCTGCTTTTTTATCGATTGACTAAATTTTGTACAGAGTTGAAATTTTTCTGACAAATTAAATCTTATTCATTAAGTCATTACTTATTCGATGTATTTGCAAAATATTCATTTAATTTCATATGCACAAAATATGTATGCCATTAAATGAACACAAATTTAGAAGAATTTCTAGAAACCTGGAGCACATCTACAATACTTATTAACTCTCTGGTGGCTAAATTTCATTTGAAAATTCATAAAGCTTACATTTATCATGTGCCCACGTACTTGCACAATATTACAGGCAGATAATAAAGTCAAACTTTTCATACTTAAGTTTCTTATTTGAAAATGTTTCAAATTATTAATTTAAAATTTTGTATATGTAAAAAAAGATAATATTGGTGAAAATAAATATTTCTTCATAACTGCGTAGATCTTCATTTTTAAATCTTAAATGCATTTTTTTAGAAATTATATTAAGCGATTAATCTCTTATGCACCGACTGAGAAAATTGATTCCAAGATTGGTTAGTTAATAAATCCCTAAAGCTTTGAACACGCCGTTGTTATTTGTTTTTTAATTATTTAATTAATTGTTTTAACTTAATTTTGGTATAATGAAATGATTCTTAACAGATTTGAAAGCTAATTTTTCTTACTTGACTGTAATGCATTTATGTTCTCAAAATGTATGATAAAAGCTATGTATTATGTAATAAATAGTAATAAATAGGGAATATTGTTTTTAAGTTTGTTCTAAATTGAAATAAATTTATACCAACATAAAATGTTTTGGAATGTAAAATATCAGATATCTGCACATTTACAAAGGAGTTCACTGCGGAAAAAACATTATCAGATTAAAACAATAATAATTAACTCTTGGATTAATTTAACAGTATTTCGTTTGTAGAATTATTAATTGCTCGTATTAATTTAAAAATATTTTGCTAATAAAATTACAACTGCTCAGATTAATTTAACAGCATTTTTTTGCAAGGGATGATATCTTTTATCACATTTAATTTCGTTTTTTTTTCATTAAAATATATTTGATTCTGAATGGAAAAAATGGGTTGTTTGTTCATGCATTTTAGAATTGCAAGTTAGTAAGCTTAAAAATGATTTTACTATCAAAATAAAACCATTATATTGTCTTTGCGAATTATTATATTGTCTCAAATTATTATGATTATTATTACGAAATATTATATTGTCTTTGGGATTTTGTCTTTGAACAAAAAAAGTTCTCACATGTGTCATTACAAATTAAATGCATGAATTTTGCCTAACAGTTCCAATTGCTCTATTACAAAACTGTTATAAAGAATATTAAAAATCAAACTTTTGAGGTGAATAATTATGTAATAAGTACCTTTTCATCACCCGCTAAAATAAAAAATTTCTAAAATCTTTCTATTTTATCAGGAATAAAAAATATGAGTTTTAAATTCATATTATTTGATTTATTTGACATTTGGATAGCATTCTGCTTTTTCAATCATTTTTATGCCTAAAAGTTCCAGTTACATTATTATGTAAATGGGATACACAATGTTAATATTCAACAATTAGGTGGGAACGATTATGTAATAAATGTTTTTTCAACATCGGTTAAAAGGAAAAGCTTATCATTTCATTAGTTCAAAAAAATGAATAAAAAATATGAATTTAGAATTCATAATATTGGATTAAGTTGATATTTGTATAAAGTTCGGCCTTTTCAATCATTTACACGCAATCGGAGAAAAAAATGGTCTTTTATAACATTTTTCAAAAGAATTATCCCTAATATAGCTCAGTAACTTAAACACTTTTAGAATAAAATAATTCAGCATTTAATTGTCAACAGCATTCGCCTTCAATTTATCCTCCAACACACAGCTAAGAATTTAATTTTTTTCTTGTGGAGATTTATTAGATCATGGTGTATCAGTTTATCAGTTTTAGTGATACCATTAAGTTTAAATGTCCGCTACAATGCCAAAGATCAGTTACTAGAGCAGGTTCCTTTGTTTACCCCCATCGATTACCAGTCAAGTACTCGGACTTCCAGAAGTGATGCCCAAAGCAGGACGAGGAAGCAGAGAAGCTGTAGCAGCTTTTGTTGGTCAGAAATTGGTGCCAAAGTTAATAACTTCCAATCTATTATTGGAAGCTGTCATTTGAAAGCAATTGGCTAAAGGCCTACATACACTTCATGTACTACAGCATGGAGGTCATTAAACAACTGCCTTTGCTAAACAGTTAAAAGTGTCACGTAATTCAAAGAGTAAAGGCTTTGTTGATCTAGACATATTCCAGTGAAATTGGCTTTAGGAATGGCGGTTCGATACCTAGAATATAAGGGTTCGATACCTAGAGCTAAATTAAATTTTAAACATTGACATTTATTTGAACAAACGTTAACTGATATTTTTTTTCCTTACAAATGAACATATTTAGCGGAACAAGTAATATCTCATTAACAAGTAATTTTTCATTAACAAGTAATTTCATTAGATAATTATATACACTTATAAAGGAAAATATTCTCTTTTAGATCTTAAAAAGTAAATTAATTTTACTGATGCGAAATTCAGAATTTCAGGATTTATTTTGGGTTCCGAACAACAACCTGAGAATTAAATATAGTGACATAAGTATATAAAAGAGCGTCCAGGTCCAAGACCAAAACTGCTCGCTTTTTTACCTCTCTCTCTCTCTTTTGAAATGCGAATCCTACTTTCTATTTCATATTTTTTATACCAAGGAGTGACATTAAATAATAATATGTAAACTATTTTGTGATCAATATGAATTAAATATTAGAAATTGCTTTACCATGATCGCTATTGATGAGTAATAGATAATTCATAATGGAAAATAAATTTCATAAAGTCAGTTTGAAAATTTTAAGCTAAATTGACGCAGTTATTTAAACTTCTTTTCTCTATTCTAATTTTAATATTTTAAATTAGGTCAAGATAAAAAATCATATAATATTTAATTTTGAACATATAATTTCATTTAGATGATGACTCTCGTGTAAAGAATACACGCGGAAAGATATGATATTAACTGAATAAATTTTAATCATCGAAAGATAACACGATAAAAGAGATACCGGGAAGAAAAAAAAATATTCCGTTCCAGGCAGTACGTAATGCTCTTAATAAAACTAATGATTACTTGAGGTCACATTTTGCAATTTTTAAAAATACCCAAATGAATTCTTTCGCTTCCCGCCTGTATTCTTTACCCGATAGTCAGCATCTAAATGAAATTATATGTTCAAAAATTAATTATCCCCATTACGTCATATTACGGAGACAGAGAAAGTGTTTAAAAAATTGTAGAATTTTGCCGTTTTCGAATAAAGTTCGTCAGAATTTTAATCCTTCCCTTGATGTAGCTAATTAAACGTTTAAGAATGCCCAAAATTTGACTGGTGTCATTAATAAATAAATAAAAAAATTAATAAGGAAAATCATTGTGAGCGAAATTCGAAGCAATTATTTTAAAGGAGTTGAAACTCTTTCAGGTAAATCTCTTCATTTATAGTTATAGTTCTTTTTACAATGTCAGTTCTACTCATATACAAATATTCGATTGCAAAATGGATATTTGTAAATATGAAAAAGTAAAGTAGTGACTAAAAATAAATATTTGTATAAACGAAATGGTAGAATTCATTTTATAATGTTTTCTTATTTCATAAATGTAGTTGAGGAAAGTTAATAAAAACTAATCTTTTCTCTATAAATTATGAGTTTGTCTCATTTTGGTTATATTGGATCATTCTTATATGTCTATTTCTATGAAATATGTATCTACATAAAAATACCAGAACCAATACTGACCTAATATAGAAACGATAGAGCAACAAGAATGAAAAAAGTTTTTAAAATAAATAATTATAATAAAAAAATCACATGGTTAAGAATTAGAAATATGAATTATTTTTAATCTCAAAATAAAAGTAGCAAGATAAGCTATTCAACCAACGCAAATTCTCATAACTTACTTGCAACTTCTCAAAATATGACAAGTTTTGTTAAATAGAAGAACGGTAAAAAAAAACTTGATATATATTTTTAAGTCTGCTATCGTATCGATTGACTAACATTTTACACAGATTAAAAAAAATTTCTGACATATTAAGTAAAAGAAATCAGTCAGATATCCAAGAGACATATTATGGCAACTTTTGTTTTAAAACCTTTTACAATATGGCACATTTTGCGAAACGCAGAGCAGTAAAAATACTAGATATGTATTTTTATGTCTGCTCTTTTATTGGACTAACATTTTATATAGGATTGAATTTTTCGTATTAAATTTTATTCATTTAAGTCGTTATTTTTTTATAAATTATTCACAAAATATTCATTTCATTCCAAATACATAGAAATATATACATCGTTAAATGATCAATCATTTAGAAGGTTCTCTATTAAATTCATACACAACTATAGTACTTATTAATAATCCATTGTATAAATTTAATTCCCCAGGCGATGTAATAATGTTAAAAACTTTTCATAGTAAAGATTATTATTCAAGCGAGTTTCAGATTATTAACCTAAAATGTTTTATATGTAAAGAAAGATAATGTGTTTGAAAACAAATATTTCCATACAACTGCAAAGATCTCCATTGATTGGTTAATTCACAGTCAATTGTATTGCGTCAAAATAATGGAAACTTTTGACAGTTAAGGAAATCATATTCATATTTTTGATTGGATCGCCAATATTGTTACGAATTTGTAATCATGCTTCTTAGCGCAGTTTCTTCCATTATAAGGAATATAAATTTACAGACAACTGTAAGAGATACTGAACAGTTGTCAGACCAGTGGACGCCAATATTTCCAATAAATTTGGAGACCGTTTGCAACTTAGTGACGATTGAAGACATTGAGAACAAAACAAAAAACGAATGATCCTTAAATTGCTCGAATATCGATACTATTTTGAATTCTAGAAAAATATGACATCTTATAGAAAGATACGATATTCTTTTTGTAGATACTTTGTCCTGTCACAGAAACTATCATAGAAAGTAGGAGTTAAGACACAATATCCTTCGAGAAGATACTTTACGTGTTGCATAAACTATTAAATCCGACAGGCAGAACTGAAATAGTAATTGAGTAAATCTCAAACGTTTAGGCTATTAAATACTCTGTATGTTGTGCTGATTTCTGCACCTTTCAAATTGTTCAAATTGTTTAATAATGATTCTTTGCTTGTGTACTGTTATTTACTGCAAATGTTGCCTTTTTATGCTTCATTTCTATTTTCTTATCTAAATTTTGAATTTTTGAGTAAAAATAAAATATTTTTAGATTAATAATACATTATTAAATAAAGGTTTTCCGATATATATTTCGTATAATGCCGTTATCCATTACTAAGCCTTTTCACTCACTCCAAAATTGGCGTTTTTGGACTTCTTTAAATTTTTTTTTTCTCTGAAGGTAATTACGGAGATATTTAATCGATTAGATTAGTCAATTTTGAAACAAAAAAAGTCAATTAAACTACTATTATCCCTTAACTAAATAAATTTTTGAATGTAAATTAATTCTTCAATGTGAAATTTAATTTTGATTCTAAGTAATTATTGATTTTTATTTATACGACTTATTCTTTGCTTAGGCTTCTGAAATAGTTGTAAAAAACTGCCACAGGAGATCTCAGTTGATTACTATTGTCTCGCAAAATATAAATTCGATAAATTTAAATCTAAAAAAATATCAATTGATTTAAACAAATATCAAATTTTATTTTAGTAAAAAAAAATAGCATTTTATTGGAAACATGGATTTTGATATAGAAAAATTGTTGTCAGGAATTGAAATTATTATCAAATAGCGGAAAACTAAAAGGATTTTACGCTTGTCATAGTGCCATATATCCAAAATTGCCATATATCCAATATTAACGAAGTTGCAAAGATTTTTACACATAAATGTTACTTCAATCATTACCAATTAAATTATTGAAATCATTACTTTGGAGCGTACTTTATTTCTCTCTTTTGGATTTACTTTCGGAAGAATTTCCAACAGAAAGTGAAATTATTTTTCTAATATACTATTTAGAATGGATTTGATTCAAATATCTGAAGCGTAGATAACTACCAATTCGGAAGCAAATCCGTCAAGGTGTTGACTGGACTGTACATTTATGAGCATGTAAACTCGTCAATACAAAAACGCAAATATTTAAATATATGTAATAGGTTATGCAATTTTATTAATTTTAGTTTTCATTTAAGGAAATTTTGGCTTCTTTACGCTGTGCCAAAATCCTCGAAACGTTGTTGTTTTGGCGTTTATGTACTAACCGAAAAATAGCGATTAATTTTCAAAGATCGTACGCTAATATAATCTAGTGTTCTCCTACGACATGTAATTAATATACGGATCAATTATTAGAACATGTACGAGAAAGTCAAAGGAAGATCACTTCCTCTAGTTTATTCTGTCTCCTACGATTTGCAAGTCTTATCATTTTTCGCTCTCTGAACATAAAAGCATAGAATTACGCTGTACTAGTTAAAATAAATATAGTAAGAATAATTTAAGGCTAATAATTAAATTTTAAGATTTCCTATTTTTATCTGTGGATATAATATAAAATGCTTTTTATCAAAGTAATCTAAAATTTTCAAGATTTTCTCAGAAGTTGCCTGCTTTAAATAAACTTTGTTTCTTTTCCCAATATTTATTTTGGTAAATATGAATGAAAAGAAGCAAAAATTAACAAAATAAAGAAAGAAATAAACAAATTGTATCCTGTACAGTCATAGGATATACATATGTTCCTATATTCTAAATGGGAAATACAAATAGATAATTATGTTAAGCATCTAAAATATTTTTAAAGCTATTTCAACTGCACCTATAAAGGACTGCCATAACAAGCTATATTCTATAATATTCTCCTGCTCTATTCTTGCTGAAGTCAAAATAAAGTACAACGTAATAAGCTTTCAGAAGGAAGATTAAGCCAATTTATAGAATTCATCCTGGATCAGAGAGTCTTAATTTGACAAAGCAAAGTTGAGATTTTACAAATAATATTAACTGGAATAAAGTGGAATTCTTTTGAAGCAAAATAAAGAAAATTATTTTCAATCCAAGATTTGTAAGAAACAGTTTCAATATAATCGAATATCAATATAATTGGCTTATTCATAACATTCTTTTTTTATCTGTTTGATTCTAAGATGCAACTTAGAGTGAAAAACTTGAAATGTACTTAAAGTTTACATTTTTAACTGTTAGGAAAATCGCTTTAACTTGTTATTTTGGGATAAAGGAACTCAGGTACGGAAAAAATAACAAAATCTTTTGTTCCTTTGTGTTTGAGAAGAAAACAGTTGAGTGGAAAGAAAGCTCATAAAGAACTCATGATCATGCAGTTTAACAACATAATTTGGAGAAAAAAATATGAAGAATTTATTTTGACTGGTAAGATAAACATATCATCTTACTTCGAATCAAATCTATTATCAAGAGTCTATAATTCAGATTTTCCGCTGTATTAGTATCATAGTTAGAGAGATAGATTTACAGTGATTCTAAATATATGCGGCATGGATGCCATGCTAATAATTCTCTTCATGGTGATGAAATTGACTAGCATTTCTTTTGGGAAAATTGAAAGTTTTGCAATGCACAAAATTCTTTCCTTCTTTCTCTGTTTTTATCTGAGACGGGGAAATTCTTCTGGAAAATCCCATACGATATCAGGAAACTATAAAAAGTGTAATGCTCGCAATAGTATTGATTCTTTCATGAAGTGCTCATTGTATTGTAGGCTGGTGACGTTCAACAGTGTTGGTTGCGATATTGATATTGCTTAATTAGCGATTTTCTGGTCTCTTATCTGGTGCATTTAGGTTATTTTTTATAATCCTGAACTCTGATTTCCGCACTTGTATTTCATGTTTTCTCGTGAAATAACAGACGCTTTCCTTTATCGAGTTTGTTTCCCTTCTTCAAGTATTTGTGAAATGTCAGTTAAAAGTTTACTCAAATAATTTGTAATGCTTAAAATCTATTATATTTGGCATAATGAGTAATATTACTTTTGACAAATAAGATTAACATACCACGATCTAAAAAGGCTCAGATTTTTAAATGAAACAATTTTTGTTTAATTTTCATAGATGATTAGATCCTATATTGGCTATATGGAAAAAGTTTTCGGGGATTTAATTCTTTTCCCTTTTACTACTTTTGGACCTGTTTACACATTAGAAAAGTATTCGGCACAAGAATAGAGATCAAATTTTGTCATAAAATATGTTTTCTATTTATTTTAAAGTTGTTTAATTTTAAATATTTATTCACACCGTTTCCTAAAAAAAATCAATTAATTAAAATGATTTGTTAACACAGAATTATTATTAATTGAATTACGTTTGAATTAAAATAAGTTTTTATACAAGTTTTTCATCTATGAAACAAAAGATCTTGCTATTGACTCATAATGCCATTACTGTTTTTATTTCACATCAATGAATATCATTTGGTATGCTGACATTGAAAATATAAGGCATTTGTTTATTTAATATCATCGCTGCTGAGTACGATATATAGTGCTGAGTTGATAAATGATACATTCAAAGATGGAGAATTGTGCTTCTTGCTTTCTTTGGCAATTGAGTTTATTATCATATTTACAGAATTAATTTTTTTTCTATTATTCAAAAATATTTTTCTTTATTAATCTTGAGTATTCGGTGATATCATGAAGGAAAAACTAATGTTAATTACATGGTTTTGATTAAAGATATAAATAGATTTTTTAGTTTCCAATTATTATTTAATAGATTATTAATTCGATTACAAGTTAATTAATAAATATGCATAGTACTATAAATTATGAATGTTAGAGTTTGGCATAATAAACAGAATATTCAAAATAAGGCGAACATTGAAATTCCCCTTCGAATTCTTAATGTACAGCATTTACTTTCTGAGAATTATTGAGAACTTTAATTGTCTCTTGTACTATATCATCTAAAAATCAAAAGAAAATGCGTTTTTCCACAAAATATAAATTCAATATAATTTATTAATGAAAGACATATCGGCAAATTATCAAGCAGAAGTAATTTTAAATGACATGATCATCTATTTTTTAATAGAATTTAGATATCTAGCAATGGACTCCAGCTTTTTTAAAATTTCAACTATGTAAAGAAACTTAAAAACTGAATAATGGCTTACAAAGCCATTAAATTTCTCATTCACTTATTTATTTGTGTATTGCTCTTTTCAATATAACTTAAAGATAATTTTAACCCTTAACATGGGAAGTGCGATATGTCAAACCGCTAAAAAGGATTTTTGGTCACCCCTATTCTATTTTTAGCTCAATCGAATGGATTGACCCTATAACTTCTTGTTTCACGACCTTCGCTACACATGACCTTACTACACTACACCGCTTTCAGAGGATAATTTTTTTAAAAATATTTCAGCTATTTCTTTATGCGACATCTGTGAGACCGCACCTCTCTTTTAAAGTTCCAGTATTATACAAGGATTAGAAGATGGCTCTAAAACTTTGTCCTCCAAATATCATTCAACCAGCAGATCCTCGTTATGTTGCAAAAGTCTAGATGGATGATGAGACTTTTAAATGAAGCAGGAAATGATTTTAATGATGGGGATAATTGTACCGAAGACTTTCTAGATGAAAGTTCGCATTCGATTGATTTTTATATATATATGTTCAAATATAATTAATTTTTCTAGTGATAATACATTTTAAAAAATCTTTAAAATGATTAATATACCAAAAAAAATCTACATAATTTACAAGATGATTTTTATACTACTGCTTAACTTGTATATTTAAAATGACGTCAAAAACCCTGCTTACAAGTTTCTAAGTAGAAATAATGCAAATAAAAAAAGGATCAATTTTGCCATTGTCTTTTTTTATTTTTCATATAATTGTATATTATTTCAAATAATTTTTGTATATAATTTCATATAATTCTTCATATAATTTCATATAATTTTTCCTTTTATTATTTTCTATATACCTTTGCATACTGGAAAAATAAATATGATTTAAAAATAATAAGTAATATACCTTTTCAAGAATATCATTTGTTGTAACATGTAATTTGAGAAGAAAATGTATGTTCAAACGTAATTACTTTTATCAATGATAATATATTTTGAGAAAATTTTAAAGCATTTTATATGTCAAGGAAAATATCTGCAGAAAATACTGACCGATTTTCATACTAATACCATCATTAGAAAATTTAATTTCAGTGTAAAGAAAATGCACTCTCCTATACCGCAGCTCCCCACTTATGTCCTAAATTTTCACTTCCCCAGTTAAGGGTTAGTTCTTTTATTATAGGCTTGTTTTAAATCTTAAGTCCATAGAGGATTTATTTATGTGTCATAAAATGGCAAGATCTATAATTTACATCCCATTCTTTCCCACCTTTTTGTCTATTGAACTTCGCCCCCAATATCACACTAGATTATAAATTGATTTGATGTTTAATATTTCTTAATCAACTTATTTTTAGATTGTATCTACTTAGATCATTTTTCAGTTATGTCTTCTCAAAATATTTTCAAAATTTTTCTTCGTATTTGTTAGACGGTATTTGAAATCAAGGAATGCAATTTAAAAGAGACTTTATTTTTTATAATACTGTAGTATTAGGTTGATTGGATAAGCTAAGAAGACGTCCTTTTGATTTTCTTTTGATTTTATTCTTTAAAATGTAATAAAAATAATTATGTCTTATAAATCATTGATGTTATGGATATGTAGTCTTTCAAATAAATAATCCATTCAGGAATAAAAAAGGAAAAATAGTCTCGGTAGAAAAACAAGTGCATTCAGATTGTATGGATAATTGAATTACTTTCAAGTAATTTGGTATTTACAAATGCATTAATCCAATTGAAAGCTCAGTTTAATTTAATTTATTTTAAACAGAATGATTCGGAAGAAATTATGCTTAATGTAATAATGACGATTAAAAAATTTAGCATAATATTTGCATGCTTTTGAATGCTAGATCAGCATATAATTTTCAATAATTAGAATATTTTTAAGAATTGTAATTACAGTTTAATTCTTCGAAAACCTTCGAAAAATAGGGCAATGGGATATTGTTTAATCATCATCATAAATAAAATAAAAACATAAATTGATCCAATATTGTTAAAAAAAATGAAAAACAAATGTCGAATTGTACTAAATTGATAACAAAAAGTTCAGAAATTGATTTTATACTGCTCATGTAGTGTAAAAAAATATTTTTAGTTTAAGATTTTTCTCACTTTTTTTTATGCACGTATAGAGTGTGACGCTTCTATTTATAAAATTTGTAAAGATATTAAAATGTAAATTTATTTGCTTAGACCGCATTTCATAATTTTTTTTATGTCTGAATAAGATTTCTGCTGCGCATTTCAGGGATAATAGAGATTTCACAATAGGTTTCATAAAGAAGGAAGTTGAAAAAAATACTGATTTTTTTATGGAATTTCAAAAAAAGTCAAATAATTCATTAATTAAAGTGTTAACGAAACCGGTTCACAAAAATTTTGAAGATGATATGAAATTCTATTCTTTTGAAAAAACTAAATATTGCGCACATAACTGCGACCAAGAGTTTTTGTTCTTGTTTTTTCACTGCTTCTCTGACATACCCTAAACGTTCTATTTCTAATTGTTCTTACTTTTCTTTATTAAATGAAAGTTGGAATCATTGACCAGTCGAAATAAGCAACATTGTGCTTGAAAAAAAGAATATTTTTAAAATCATGAAATTTAAAACATGCATTAACAGACTAGATGTACTTATCATATATTTTATGTACTGAAGGAATTTGCAATACTATAATAAATAATATATAAACAACAATTATTTATTTTGTAATTAATATATATAAATATGTGTAAAATCCCTCTCAATGTGCCTAGTTGGTGCAATACATAAAAAATAAATACTTGCTCTTCTCTTTTGGTATATCCTGTCTATTGAGGCTGAAAACGTTAAAGAATTTTAAAATAAACACAAATAATCTTCTTTGGGTATGTTCTATCTTGAAAACTTTTATAATGACTCAACTAAATATGTTATAGAAGTCTTGCTGGCTTCTTAATACTTGCTCCCAATTTTCTACGAATAAAAGTTAATCTTCCTATTTTTCGTTATTTTTTTTATTGTTGGCATGCGCATAAAATCTTCTTACATGCCACATAGAAATCATTTATCAACACACTTAACAGCAGAATCTAATAATTGATATCATTTTTTCCATTTTTCCCCCCTTTTGAACTTTGGCTTTCGTACCCTGTAAAAATGATAAATTTGTATGAAGGAAGTGTGAACTGCGTTTCCCAAACTATATTTATTTATCTAATAAATATGCAGACGCAATATTTCATTCATGACAGTATAAAAGATTTTTTCTGCCTGTTAGACAAAATCAATTCATGAATTTTATTATTTTAGAATTTATGAGAGGTTTCATTTTTTAGAGGTATTTAAATACTAAATTGACTTGAGAGATGCTAGTCCATTTTTTAATTAAATAATACTGGGTATACCAAAATAGTGAAATAACTTTTTATTTCTCTAAATACCAAACATATACGTATGTCTCCAGTAACAAAGTATCATTGAATTGGGTGTACAATTTACAGGAACTCTTTCGATTCTGTAGAGGAAAATAGTAAAAAGAATATCAAAATAAAATAATATTTTACACAAACCCATAGTAAAAAAAAATAACAACTAAAATATTTTTCTTGCAAACTTTAAAAACAATGATTTAGTCTTACTATTAAAGTCAAAAATCGCATTAAAGTCAAAAAAGAGCGGACACCCTTATTTTTTAGGCAGATACATTAAACCGCTTATGACATCAGCTTTAATGAAATCAGTTTCGTATGAATGTCCTTGTCAAAGTCAAAGATCAGTTGCAATATCTTCCATTGTTTTTACGTCGATTAAATACTCGTGTACTCGTACCTTCAGAGATGATGTACAAAACCGGATAATAAAATTAAGGAGCTCTAGTAACATTCATTGACCAGAGCTTAGGTCAATGTTAATAGCCTCAAATCTGTTGACCACTGTCGGTTGAAAGCAATTGGCAAATGACAAATGACCCTGAACTTCATTTCTGTAGAGGATCAATCCGTTAATAACTGCCATTGGTAAACAGCTTAAAGTATGGCGTCATTCAAAGGCTTAAGACGATGTTCTGAAAGAACTAGTCATGTCAAAATAAGAAAGTGGTACCACAGATTAAAGTTAGACTTTCAAATCATGTTTATATTTTAATTATTATTAGTGTCGAGATTATGCGTTATTTATTTAAATAAAAACAGTTATAAAAGTCGCTGTTCCATTTGTGCCAATGGATATAAACATTTAAATAAAACATTATGACTTTTGGTTTATTATGCTCCATGTTTTGATGCTGCTTGATATTTTGCTTCTGATTTTTTATTAAACGAAATAATCTGATAAGAACTCGAAATATATTTATCATCAAGGAAAAATATGTAATGTGTATATATTGTGATCCGTTCAATACATTTGTTAAATATCATGAAATTTAATGCTAATTGAAGAAAAAATTTTCAAATGCAAACTGATTTTCTTTTGTATATTCTGCACCTGTTTAGTGTCAATATTCAAATAGTTTTATATGAATTATATTCAAAATTTAAATAGCTTCATCCCGTTACATTTTGTTGAAAGATAAAATCTCAGAAAATATATTTCACAAGTAATTAAACATTGCGTTGTGCTTGAATTTTTATCTAAGTTCGTTAATGCATGAAAATGTTTAACAAGGGAAATTGTTTATACAAATATTTTAAGTAATTAATATAACTCCCTCATACATATTAATTCCTTCATTCTGAATTAATTCTTCAATATGTATTCCCGGCTTGTTAGGTTTCCTCATTTCATAGTTGGTATATGGAAAATTAAAATTGTATTTTAAAATTATTATTGGCCAAAATAATTATGTTTATAATCCAAATAATTTTCTTTATTTATTTTACACAAACTTAAAATTCAATTGTAACATTTGGGCGTCATAGAATAAATTTCAATTGCATAGGATATAAAAAACAAATAATTAATTATTTTACAATTAAGACTGAAAGTTTGTCATCTCATATTTATCATATAAATGTAGTAGAATCATTTCTAATATATATACTTGCTCAAGCATTCGTACCAAGATTGGATTCTTTGCATTTTCAAAAATAAAAGGATCATAGTTGAACTGAAATATTCGAAACTGATCCAATATTGTAAATAAAAACATTTTTGCTAAATATTACAGAAGTTGGTTATTTTTATGTCAATTAAAAAGGAAAAAAATGTAACATAACAAATTTTAATAATAAGACAGGCGAAATTTAATATATTATGTATCTTTATTATTTCAAATTTTGTCATAAATTCAAATGGATTTTGACCTAGATTAAAAAAAAATGTGCGCGAACAGTTGATTTCGAGTTTACTGCATGGATATTTTCTCAGAATTCAGCTAATATTTCTTTTTATTTAAAACTATTTAAATTTTGTCTGTTTTTATATTTCGTTTTGGGGTTTGATTTTGAAAAGAAAACCCCTAAGAATATTAGTTTTAACTCCCAATTCCATGTTTCTTTTTTTAAATGGTTTGTACCAATTCTTGCTAAATGGAACGCAAAATCAGACAATAAGTGTCAATTATTAGATTGTCCCGTCTTAAAGTCATTTGATTGGAGTATTTTCTTAACCATTAAACGTTTTAATCATTTTCATATCTAACTATCAAATGTAATTCGCCATACGTAATTGCACTTTTAAATGTTTTAATAAGATAAATGGTTTAATTGCTTCATGGGCTAGTTTTAAAGGCCAATAATTTCAATTATTCCGTGGATTTAAATAATTTGCATCTTTACTTTATTTATGAAAAGTTCTAGAAATCATTATTGTTTGGAGGTGAAATAATTTCAGGTTTCATTTTTTATAGAAATTCATCTTTTAGAAACGTGGAATTGTTTATCATTTTTTTTAATCTGGTGGCAAACATTATTAGCCCAAGGTTTTCTGGCTTTCATATATTATTCAAAATCCTTCAAGAAATATATATTCTTCCACCAAAGCACCTTAATATTCTAGAAATATCCTGAATAAATACTTACTTATAAATACATTTCTCCAAATTATTTCTGTACATTTCTCAATTAATATCAAGCATTTCTATTTCTTTAGAGTAATAAAAAGTGCAATCCCTTATTATTAAGAAGGATAAAAAAATTGAATTGTTTTTAACATCCCTAGGAACGACTAAGTATCACAATATAAATGTAAAACGTTACAACTTTTCCATCCCAGTAATTCGTTTTTGATAAAAATTAAGTTTATTAAAGGAAGTTAATTATTACATATACTCTCATAATCTTTAACTATCACTAGTATTTAAGTGAATAAAACTCTTGATTCTGAGAAAGAAATATTGGATTGGATTACAAGAAACGATTTTAGTTTTTTAATTTATCGAAGTATTTTTTTAAAAATCAGGAAAAGGAACAGTCTACAATAAAGAGACAGATTATGTGTATTAATCCCAATAATATTTTAACTTATTCAGCTTGAAATATTGTAAATGCGGATAAAAATGTATTCACATTTGAGATTTTAATATAATGCATATAAAAAATACAGTATATTTATTTATTTATTAGTTTATTTATTTAATTTAGTTTTCCATTGAATTTTTTTAATTAATATTTTACTGTTGATTATGCTTTTCTTCAAAACAATATAAAGAAAAGAGAACCGTATCATAAGATTACACCATTTTTGATCAACAGAAGGAAAAGTTTTCTGAGGAACATAAAAGAAAGATTCGTCATTTTAATCTTCTCCATGAAAAACGATGAAATTATAAGTAATTTAAAAATGGTTTTTTAATTCATTATTCATTATATTTATCGTATTTTTGTCTACGTTATATTTTAGGGATATATTAAGAATCTTATTTATTATTGGTATTAAAGAATTACATATTTGATAACTTTAAATAATACAAATTTTAGTTGAAATTTGATTGTATAATAATAAACAATTCTTCCATTATCTTTTGGTGTGAAGTAACACAATGGAATTTATATTTATAGCTGAGTTTTTATTCAAGAAATGTTTTACACAAAAGCATAAGCATTTAATATAAATATAGTCAATAAAATAAATGATATGACTAATGCAATTAGGGAATTATATTTGTAATCGTGTATTTTTTAATTTTATTAACAATAATAACATTTGGAACAGTCAGTTTCAAAAATCAATGCGTGAAAAAAGGAGAAATCATGTGAGTAAAACTTCCTCTCTCGGTAAGATACGGACATATAGATAGACATGAGTAAATGAAAGACGAATTATCATTCTCGTCATCTTACCATGTTTCTAAAATACGAGGTATCTCACGAAATCAGTCTCAGGTTGTTCTTAAAACAGAAAGATAATATAACTAAACATATAAGTTGATATAAAATAATTAAATATTTTGCATATTTGTATCAAATTTCAAAAGTTAAATACTATATAACTTTTTTTTTACTTTTCAGTCTTATTAAATTGGTTTCATAAGATAATTTAATTCTGAATTCAGAGGATTTAATACCAAAAGAATGCATGCATTGTTTGTATTTGTTGCCCACGAAGGTGGACAAAATTGGATATGATAGATTTAATGTTCATTTTCTCCTGTAATTGATATTAAAGATGATCTAAGTCGTATTAAGAAATATTTGACATGTTATGTGGATAATATGAATCATGCATTAAAAGAAAAATGGTGATCAGGTAACTTAAAATTTACTTCAGAAATAAATTATATATAAATTTTTTTATAAAAATACTACGTATTTTCAAGAATAGTAAAATACTAATTTCCATCTAAAACAAATCCAGAAAAATTAGAAAACTCTATTTC
>JAPMOR010123886.1:0-19680 GCA_026543865.1 Argiope aurantia | reverse complement strand
TATCAGATAACACAGTGATAAAATTGAAAATAGCTAAAACAAAGGATTATTGGAATTGCGGTTTCCTTGTTGAATGCAATAATAATGAAAGCAAGGTAAAAAAATGCGTTTATTGAATCGTATGGTAAAATCATGCCGCAAATAAAAAAAAAATACCTAAATTGCAATTTAATCACATTTGTAAAGTAATTTAAATTTTTTGAAATTTATTTTGGAAGTTTCTTTTCTTCGTTTTTAATGTGACTTAATATCGTTGTGGTATTGTTTTAAAAGGTTCACTTTTGACTTCAGTATTATAGATAAAAATTTATTTCCGACGATTTAGTATATCAGGTAAAGTGTTTTAATAAAATTCTTTTTAGTTTTCAACTTAAATATATTTTTTTATAATATTTTATTCATATTACTTTCATAATTATCCCAAATTATTTTTTATAATGTTAATTCCAATTAATTCTTTTAAATTGTCAGAATTTCTTTTAATATTTCTTTTTATTTTATTAAAAATATTATGGAATTGTGTGTTTCACTATAAAATATAGTGGTTTTTCATGTTCATAATAAAATGGAGCCTATCTAGTTGTCCATGGGGAATTATAGAAGTTTAACTGAGAAAAAAAAATTCATTTTTGTGTTAAAACCAAATGACATCTAATAAATATCTCCATTCTCACGTGCTAAAACAATGAAAAAATATTTTATACCTTTTGTTTTAGAAAGCAATAATCTGCATATGGAATTCTTGGCGAACTTCTTGGAATTTAGAATTTAGAAATTTAGAATTTTCTAAATTCCTTTTCAGGAATTTAGAAATTTTGCCATTAGATCCAACAGGTCTTGTAAATATCTTGAATCATCGGAAAGCAAAATTCCATAGAATTTCAGCACTCTATTAAATCACAATTTTCATTTTCAAATTCTGCATTTACAAAAATATTGCTATATTGTATCTGTTTAAAAGTATAGGGTACTTTAAAAGGTACCAAGTACCTTTACCAAGTACTTTTAAACGATAAAGCTAGACTTAAATGTTGAAAAAATAATCTTGGATTATTCGAGATGTTAATTTCTCCATCTCCACAGCCTCCGTTTCTCAAAGAAAATAATCAGAATCCTTATCTTCAGATTTTTATTTCAGAATCAAGTCGAATTTCTTCCTTGATATGATTCCTTAGAATTTCTTCTATACTTGACATCAGATAGTGCCTAGTCATTATTAATTATCAATTTTTACATGTAAACAGTTTTATCTATTCGGGCCATATAGTTGATTCCTTAAAAGCATAAGTTGTTAATTTGGCATAAAATAATAAATATTACAGGTCAAGCCAGACACTATCATGTTCATAGACTTAATATTATTCTCTGTTATATAAACATTAGTCAAAACATGAAAAAATATTATTATATTAAAATCTTGTTTCTAACATCTCCACGATGAAAATTATCAGGAGCAATTGAGAGCTCTATCCTGTTTCTAAGGAGAACATCTACAAATGGAAATTAAATCTTATTTGAATTGGTATATATTACAGATGTAAAAAATGTAAAATTTAGCAATTTATTCTGCAAATAACTGACACAGAGAATTAATAATGACATTTAGAAAAGTCTTGGCTTCACTGTTTTGACCATGATTGAAATTACAATAAGCAAAAGTAAAAAATTTCACTGAAAAAGCGGTAAAAGGGTTTATTATCATCCTCTTTAGAACTTTAAAGAAAGTAATATTTTACAGGTCTCTAAAGCTTTACTTGTTAGTACTATAGCCACTATTCTTAATGATTCTTTATTATCAATTACTCACACTTGATGTGACTTGTTTTTTTGGTGCTTAATGTCTTGCTAATCAATTTTGAGAAATTTAAAGTATCATCATACTTTAACAACCTAAAAATAAATATAAAATAAAAGATATCTTTTAAATTTCTTAATTTTCAAATCTGAGTTCTTTGAAAATAAATTGATACCCTTTTTTTAAGAAGATGTTTTTAAACTTACAAGCTAGTGAAATCCATGCTGATATTTTATTCAAAATTAATTTATTTTTGATACCTTTAGAATCATTTTAAATTTTATAATTATGACAAAATAAATCTTATGTACCTATGATTAATTGTTTTATAATGTCCTTTGAATATTTTAAGTTATAAATAGTTGCATTCAAGATTTGTTGTTCTATTGTTTAAATTCTACAGCTTTCCTATCCTATCAAATCGTCGTTTCTATTTTCTAAACGGGTCTTACATTTTCCCTCCATTCCTTTCGAATGCAAAACTTTACTTTAAAACCTTCCCTAAAAAAATTTAAATATTTTTAAGTACAATATGAAAAGCTATAAAATTTTCATAAAAATTAACAGCATTTGAATAGTTGAGGATTGTCTTTTAAAAGAATGAACAATGTTTCAGTTTTATGGGTCTCTTTAAAACAGACAGAAACTTATTTTATTATACATTACTTCTAATAGGAATTGCGGCAGATAATTCCAATAAAAAATTATAACGCAATTTTTAGATGAGTTTCCTTTGGAGAAACATTTGTTTTAATGGCTCATGAAAAGGTTAATATTTTTTAATTGTGTATCATATAATTCCTATATCATAAAAAGGCATAATGACTACCTGAAGATTATTGGATCAAAAATACTATGCTCCATTCAAACCTTGAAAGGATGAAAAAGATTAAACCTATGAAGTCTCATGTGTCTTCAAAATAGTGTGGCAAGGACGTTGGCTGATACAATATTCAATTGAAATCATGAATTGCACCATATTGAAATAACTTTGATTTTTTTCACAATTTTTTGAGCAGGCTTACTTTACACAAGTTGTATCCCCCCTGGGGGGAACACATCGTAATTGAGGATGAGAAGCTTCCGGTATGGTAGTTGATTCTCGCCACCCTGGAGGACACACGTAAAGCTGGGGAGTTTGGCTCCTTCCATCGATGACAGGATGCACTTCCTTAGGGAAGGGCTATACCGTAGCCGGTGAAGATCCTTAGGACTCAACCACAGTTCCCGCCAGTGTTGCTGTAGCCATAGTCCGGTCATTCAGTTTTTTTTTTTTTTTTTTTTTTTTTTTTTTTTAAATCCGTGTGCTGTGATCCGTATTCGTGAGGCGGATCAGAGAGTCAATGACATGAGAAGTAAAGTAACAATAGAAACAATTTAAACTATTTTATTTTGGAATAAAGACATTAAAAAATATAAAACCATTTTAGCTATAGATTCCTGAAAATGTCAATGGCGTCTTCCCACTTTATATATCGTCAATACCCAATTGGAAAGAGCATATTTCCTTAAATTTCCAATAATATTGAAATGCCTATTAGTGAAAATGATGTATCTCTTTTAAGGTTGTGTTCCAATTGATTTATTAATTTTACTAAGTTCTGATGTATGCTTTCATATTCTATCTGCGTCGAACAACGTGCTAAATATTCACAATATTATGTCATCTTTAGTTTCACACATTGCTTCCTCACAGTAGTTGTTCTGTCATAACTGAGTCCCCTTCCAGTTTCCCACTACCAGATTCATTGGAAGTTAATTGCAATCACTCAACCAATCTGTATGCTTAATACTGATCCGGATGGATTCTCGTGTCCATTTGTTTCGAGCCTTCTGATTGGTTCGACTTCCTTTTCAAGACATGGATCCGCTCAAAGTGATTCAAAGAGAGAGATTGAAATGCAAATGAGGGCCGTTAGCCATTTAGGGATTTCCCAGAACTTGATTACCGGATCCAGAGACGTGACAATGACTACGGGCTTATTCTGGGGAAGGGTAAGTGCTTGTAAAGACGCCACTGCTTGTAGGTAGCTATGTTTGCCGAATGGCCTGTTGGATGAGATGTTTATGTACTTAGTGGAGACAGGGCTTTTTAGGGAAAATACTATTAAGCGTTTTGTTTCCATTATGGCATATGAGGAGGCAGTTATTCTCGTAATTTAACTCGATTATTCAATTCGGAAGCAACGTAGGTGAAATGTTATGAAGTTAGATTCTAATCTTTATAAAAAAAAATGTATCACTTATAAAAAAATAATGAAAAATTTCAGAGGAAACACACTTTTTTCCCTCTTGACGACTAAACAAGATACCTCCTTCTTTGTTATATAAATATCCAAGTAATGTTTTAATTACTTGCTTTTCAATATGATATAATAGACAATTAATTAGATGATAAGTCTTAGATTTGTTTCTATTCCACTCTTATATTTAAATAATGTTTCTCATATATACTTGTGGTGAGGATATTTAACCTATTATCTGGGGAATAAACTTTTGTTCAACTCGTTTCACAATGGGGACAATGGAACTTTCAAAATATGAAGGCAAATTTCGATGACGAAAAGTGTCGTCACGTCCATTTCAGTAGTAGTTCGTGTATGACGAAATATTTTACCCTACCTAGTTAACAGGTTAAAAATAAGAGCTAATGTGTAATCATTAATTTTGTGAATCTTAAATTCTCTTTTACAAAAACACAAAATTTCCAAGAATGGGAGTAATAAATTAAAAATAAAATTTACTTTGCGTTGTCAGCATAAATAAGTCAATAGTATAAATTCTTTTAATAAATGAAAAATAGACACATCGGAAATTCATAATATCTATCAAATTTACTCTGCATGTTCATTGAAAATTTAGTTTCAATAACATAATTAAAAATGATTATTTATTTCATTTTTATTCCAATAAAATAATTCTAAATATACGAATAAATTTCCAGCTATTAAGAAAATTAATATTTAGATTGTAATTTAATAATTTACTTCTTGTTTAGAAAAAAAAGAGGTAAATTCATTGCAATTTATCTGTTTAAATTAATGAAGATATTGCCGAAAGAAAGTTTTTAAAAAATTACATTTCTCTGAAACTGTGCTTTTTTTTAACTAAAATTTAGATTCGGAAAGAGGTTATTCATTAAAGAACTTATTTGAAATTCCTAACAAAATGGAATTCATTCCGATGGACTAACTACCTCAAAATCTGAAATCACCAACATTGTAGCAAACTTTTCCGGCGTTAAAGGCTTGGACATATTACTTAACTGTTATTTTATTGCAAAAATTGCTGAGATCATGTCCGAGTTCCCCAAACATTCGAAATCAATTCTGAAGCAATCCCTTGGCTTACTAAAAACATACTGACAAATAATAAATTGAAGCATCTTTCTGTTGGAGAAGAGTAAATATTGTAAATAAATAAACACTATTTTCCGTATAAACAAGGAATTCCGGAAATTTTGGGAGAATATTGATATAGTCTCTACTTTATATTATGGGAGGATGCATTCTCAACATATCAATTGAGAATACAATACTCAAAAATACCATTTGAGAATATATTCTTGAGTAATATATTCATGAATAGTAATATTTTGAGCATACTTGGAATATTATTACTTAATCTTACTAAATTGAGTATTCTAGTAAGGGAAAAATCGAGATTTGTTCATTTACATAACTTGAAAGGGAAGGTATGTGATCTCATTTTTAATGGATAGGACGTATTTTTGTTTTGAATTATTATTTATATATATATATATATATATATATATATATATATATATATATATATGGATGCGAGTGGGCGAGTGAGATAGAAAACTGTAAATAAGAGATGAAAAGAAAGAGTTTTTATTGACAACTTAGTTGATAAGTGCAATAATTACAATAACTTTTCAAAATTGTATGCATCAAAGATGATATGTACTTGACGGCATCTGTGGAACAATTTGCATCCACGTTCAAAAATTCTAAGTATTTAACGAGTATTTGCAGCAAATACTGATAATCAAGTAAACGAGATCCTCACCTGAGCCAAGTGAATTAAAAATAAAATTATTCACATATCTCCATAAAAAGCGATAGAGGTTTGATAAATTGAGAGATCGAGTTGGCCAAGGGACTAATTCGCCATGCCCAATCCATCGCATCCCAAAACTATTCATTCTCTTTCCTTTCAATCAACTCCGTTTCTCTTTCTTTTCATCTATTATTTCCTAAGTTTAAGTCTTACTGCATTACTTGAGCTTATATATTCCCATATAATAAATGAATCAGTATCCTGTATCTATATTTAAATTTTAGGCTGTAAATTCTGGGACATCCTTTATATACACCATGAAGAAATTAGACGAGACCGAACAAAACTTTCTGCATACAAAATACAAATTCAATAAAGGTAAGAAAATGTAGCAATACATTGATAAAGTTGAATTTATTTATAATGCTGACGATTGCATTTGATTTTTTTACCTTAAAATAATAGTTTGTTTAATTTTAATGTTTTATGCCACAACAATTTAAAGTCTTTTAGAAAAATATGAAAAATTCACTCTTACAATTCAAAAGTACAACAAATGTATTATTAGTGACAACAGAAACTAAACAAGTCAGAAACAGGGAAAATCACTTTATTAATGAAATTCATAATACGTAGTTTTATAGTGAAATTCTAGAATAAAATACATCAAATTAAAAATCAATTTTTAAAATGTAGGTCTATAACACCAAATACCATTTAAATACGTTTGAAATTCAAATCTGTTCCCTCATATCAGTGAATTTGAAATACAGTAAGAAAATATAAAGGGCCTAATATTCCACAATTCATGTTTCCATGGAATATAAATTGTTTAAAATTCGATAAGTTGTATCACCTTTATAAGGGTATATAGAGGGACATCTGTGTATGCCAATAAAATCTATCTATTCCCCGTTAACTTGAAAGTGGTGACAGCTGTTGCTACAAACTTGATATCTATGTATAGTAGAATGGCAATGTACAATGTGATGAAATCAATTACACCGCTACCTCATGACAAACAACGGAGTTGTATTCTTAGCAAATACATTTGTGAAATACAAAATTTTAAAAAAGACACCTGGAATGCAATAATGCTAAGATAAAAACAAAATATTTTTTTTTAGTTTAGTTTTAACTATTATTTCTACTTTGGGATTTTGATAAAGAAACGGGAAAATATTCTGTAACATTTAAAGTCATTCCGAGATAAAATCTTCCTTGTAATCATTACCTCTTGAGCAACCTATTCTTGTCTTTACTTACTGAAAATGAATTTAGGATAAAAGGTTGATATTATTTACAAATTGATAAAGGAGTTCACAGAATTATTTAGAAGATGCGAAAAAAGAAACATAACACTTTAATAGACGAATATTGTTCGTCAACAGATTTTGAGACGACCGCATTTCATCGATTCCATCTCATTAAGGGGTGAAACGCGGAACGATGAGTGCATTTTCGGTATTCCCTTTGACCTTGGATATCCCCTAAGAGATACTAGTAAATGTAAACATTTCCTCCTTTCATTTTTCCTTTCACCCCTATTTTGACGAATTAAACCCATCCTAACGCATGCGCAAAAACGCGGAAGGTTTTACAATCCGATGCTGAACTATAGTCATAATACCTCCTATACAAAAGAGGTGACTTTTCAACTGATATAACAGTAAGACCTTTTAGAAATAAAATTTCAAATTTAACGCACTGTCCTTATTAAATGAAACTGATCACTGACCTTATTGATTTATTAGATGAAACTGATGGAAAACATGGTAAATCCACCGGGGATGGTAACCCTGAAACTATCTAATATACTCTTTAACAAAGATGTTATTCGCTCTTCTCTTGAATAAAAATTGTGGGTTTTCGGGAACTCTACAATTGATTAGATTCTTATTTTTAGGTTCCCGCATACGGAAGATTAGTGTCTTTTAATATAATGAAGAAATCCTAGAATTACTTTATATATCTTTTCGTCGATCAGCTTAAACCGAAATTTAACACAGAACTACATTTAAAAAAATAATACATATCAAAGGTGTAGAGTTTTCGAGTATACATGCACACGACCGACATGCAGATAACCTGTTCATGGATCTAAAATTTCTTACAGATAGATAACAATCTAAAATTTGATACAAATCGACACTTGAAACTCTAAAGTTAGGTACAAAATTTCATTTAACTAGATCATTACTTTTCCAGTAATTGTATTCGTTTGCACTTGGAAAGACAGACGAATTTTTTGTCGGATTTGGTATAAAATTTCATTGAAATCTACGGATTTTGTATAAAAAAAGTCACACCAAATTTTAAGCATTTAGCTCAAAAAGTTTGTGAATTATCGTTTCTCAGAAAAACAAAACAGGCGGACAGACGTAGCTCCAAAATTGTGTTTTTCGAACCAAAAATGGCAGTGGCATGGAATTTCGTCAAAATATTTTATTTTTTAATTTTTACAGCCCTTTTTTTCTTGGTATATTTTGCATAAGTAAAATAAAAATAAATAAATAAACACTGCTATTAGTATCTATTTCTGACATACTATTTCAGTATTAGTAAATAAACTTTTACAAATAGCATAAAACTTTTCAAAATGTGCTACTTTACTCGTACTTGTCATACCTGTATCCCAAAGTATTTCAACTGAGCTATTAAACAGACTAATTTTAGACAGATTCAACGTCTAGATAACTATAACAGACAGTTGCACGTGCCCCCACGCCATTTCGAAACAATATATTAAAAAGCGACATTTGCTGAAATCCGCTTAATTGACAAAATGCGTTTCCTGTCTTTTCTGTTCCATAAATCTTCCAAATCCGCGTTCATCAATACTGCAAATGCACTTCGCAACTTCTGAGGTATAAGAGGAGAGGGGAAAGGGGAGAGAGACTTGTTGCGGCCTGTCAACCCCCATTTCCTAATGAAGGAGGCGTCGTCTGCAGTGCATAAATTCTCCCCCGCCCCCTAATGAGGTGTTTACGGGAAGGCCTTTCCTCTAATTCGTTCTGAAGACTTCCATATCTCGTTTTCATTAGTTATTGAAAGCCGAGTAAAGCTGCATTTCGCCGACTGTTTTATAAATCGATTCATGAGCGGCCGCTGGTTCTAAAATCGCAAGTCACTTGCTGACAATAGAGGATATATTTTGCGATAATAATTCTCTTAACTCGGCATTCTAGAAATTTGGTAATGGTTCTTGAGTTTGATGAATAATTCTCGCAACTGGTCTTTCTTTCAGATGTGTATGGTAAGTTAAGACTCGATAGAAAAATGTTTCTGGTATTTCTGTATGCAATTATATTAGTCAATGGCTTATGAAATTTGAAGCCAATATCCCAACTTTAACATCATTGAGTTTCTACAAATAGTTTCCATGGTCATAGTTTATGTCATTCAAAACATTTGGAGATAGCAGTTGAGTTAATTAACATAGACATTCATAGATTCTCTTAATTCATTTATAATAGATGACAGTGTCAGTCCAAAAATATTACCGTATATACTTGTAAGTTATCTGATAGGAAAAGGGTGGGATGAAACCTCACATATGTCATTATACAAATCTCGGTACCCCTTTTCCTCCCCAATTTTCAAATCAAAATATTTCTTTTCGGTTTTATTTAATCTTTATATAAGTAATTTTAGGTTGCAAATTTTTATAAACTGTAACAGTAAAATGCTAGATCTCTTTAAAATTAAATAAATTACTTATAAAGATAATACAACTACAGATTTAAAAAAGTTAGTGTCAGTATATTTCGAAAAAAAAAATGTGAAACTTAAAATTAATTTTTAAATCTATAGTAAAAAAAAAGAACAAAATTCTTCTTAACACAATCTATATAATATTAAGATCTAACAGTCCTTAAAATTATAAACTATCATTATTTTTTAGAATTTTGAAATAATATAATATGAAAATTGCAAATAATAATTAAGAATATTAAAAAAATAATTGATTTTAATTCGTATAAATTCGACCTGATGGTCTTTATAATCAAATGAAAACATAAAATAATACCATAAATTTTTCAAAAGTTCACAGCTACCTAAAAAAAAAAGAGGGGAAGGGGTTACTAGGTAATTACCAACATTTCCTATTTAACAATCGAGATAAGAGGAAAGATTTATATCTAATGAGATACAGAATACTAACCATAACATTAAGGTGTATTAAATGGCCAAGATTTCCATCCAAAAGGGGGGTACTGATGAAGAAAGAGGAAAATATAGTCTTTTTCTTTTTAGATAATTAAAATATAAGATTTGTGAATCCTTTAAGCCATTTATGAATGGCATATTCTCGTCTCCTCTTATCAAAATTAAACAAACTGTCTCATCGATAATGAAATTTAATGCAAATATATTGATCACATATTTGGTGACTGGTGATAGTAAGCAAATGGCGTATCACACTTTAAGCGAAATACTACACTGTTTTGTAATAAATTTTTATATTTGAAAATGTACCACGCTTTATAGCACCAGTTGTAGGTCGGGATATTTTGTAAGTTTCAAATTCTGTTCATGAAAGTTTTTTGCTAAATGATGAAAACCAAATATTTAATTTGAAGGCTCTTTTTTCGTCAAATTGAAACTAAAATTGAAGGTAAAGGATATTTTCATTATTCTTAATTTTTACATGATAAATAATATATAAATGGTAATTTTTTAATAAAAAATAATGGAGACTTTAAGAAAGAAAATCGCACATCATTTCTTTAAGTCAACGCGTTATTTAATTGCCGTATTTAATTGCATAAGAATGTACAGACAAGAAGACAATCAAATGTTAAATAGATTTGATTCAAATTTTGAAGAAAATATACAGGGTGTTCCGAAAAAACGTGGACAAAATGACATGGCAGATAAGTCATACAACAAGGATCAAAAATTGCATAGGAACATGGGGTCGCAACTGCGATGCGGAGCCGCTAAAGGGCGTCTAAAATAATACATAACACAAAGAGAAGAAACAAAATCAATACAGAACATTTTATTGATAATTACCTACTGACATGCGACTTATGCATGCCAAACGTTGCGCCTACAGAAGGTACTTAAAGTGTTTACTAGATGCATCGAGAAATGCCTGGCATCGACGTTGCATGGAATTGCGCACCTTCTCAAAGATATCAGGTGTATCTCGAACACATCCCGCTCCCTCAACGATTCTTCCTACCAAGTCTTCTGGCGTTTCAACAGGTGTTTCATACACAAGTCCTTTTAAAAGCCCCATAAGAAGAAATCCACGGGAGACAGGTCTGGTGATCGTGGTGGCCATGCAATTGGTCCACCGTGACCAATCCAGCCGCCAGGAAAAGTAGTCTGCAGATGTGCTCTGACGTGTGTACTGAAATGTGCGGGAGCGTAATCGTGTTGAAATTGAATGCATAGGCATCGGAGCATTATTCAGAATGTCTGGCAGAACCTCTTGCAAGAATGTTAGATACGTGGAACCGTTCAGTCTGTCTGGTAGAATATACGATCAAGTAAACAGTCTCCTACAATGCCAGCCCACACGTTCACGGAAAATCTTCGTTGTGCGGCGTACAGACGTGTAGCATGCGGGTTTTCTTCTGCCCACATATGCAAGTTGTGACAATTTATCACACCCTCTAATGAGAATGCAGCCTCATCCGTGAACAGAACACTTGCAGCGAAATGTCGGTTGGCAGTCTTTTCTAGCACATACCACCGCGCAAAATCCATACGACTGCTATAGTCTCCCCGTTGAAGTGCCTGGACGCGTTGTAAATGATATGGGTAAAGTCCTTCGTCGTGTACAATGCGCCAGACGATAGTTTGGGGAATATGGGTCTCTCGGGATACAACTCGTATACTTGTTGAAGGATTACGCTGAAGTGCTTGGACAACTCTTTCTTCAGCATCAACTGTCCGAGATATTCGTTGGCGACCTGAATCTGGCTTGTGCACGTCTAACGAGCCGGTTTCACACAATCTTCAGTGAATAGTGGCAAAGAATGAGCGGCTAGGTATCTTTCTACTAGGATATTTTTGACGATACATTCGCAAGGTTTCTCGTCCATTGCAGTTGGCCATGCCGTAAACTAAATGCATGTCAGCCAATTCGCGGTGCGTGTAACTAGCCCTGTTACGCCCAACGCATCCACGACTCGAATGAATTCAATCTCCTTTTGCTCGGTTCGTGTCTCCACCGCAACGCCCTCTCGTGCTTCTCGCGCCCTCTACAGGCGACCCCATGTTCCTATGCGATTTTTGATCCTTGTTGTATGACTGATTGCCATGTCATTTTGTCCACGTTTTTTCAAAACACCCTGTAGAATTTAGATGTAGACAGTTTACGCTAAATTTCACGTACCCATGTTGTTTGTTTGTACATTGCATACATCGGATATACATACCATAAAACGGCCCATTTCTTGGCGGATTTAGTTCAAACTTTGATACAAATTTATTCTTCAGATGCTTTATATGCGTATGAAGTTTTCTGTTTATGAATTTGTGCATGAATTTAATATGATATGATAATGTGTGTATGCAGTTTAATATGAAATTGTGTATATGAAGTTACTTTTTGTATTTTGTAATGTTCTCTTGTATGTGGACAGATTTTCTATGAATAGATTTTGTTTTATATCTGACAGAACTTTGCAAATTTGAAGTAGAGATCATATATCAAATTTGATCTATCCGTCTAGAAGCATTTATAAGTTATTGTGATCACAGGCAGACAAACTTAAGTGGAAGTTCTGCTAGGTATGAAATATAAAAACACGCCAGAATCTAGAATTTGAGTTTTTTTGGTAATTTCTGTTTGTTTCTTATAAGAGAAAGTACAAAACAAAATGAATTTCGTTGTATATATTTCAAGGTATCCACGCAAAAATAATGTGAAAAACTACTCTCTAGGTACCACAGTAAAATTATGGCATTTTGAAGTAACAGTGACCTCTTTTTTTTATTACATAGCAGCCTAAAAAAATAATTGGCCTGAAAAATACCTGCACTAGTTGGATCCAAAGAGAAAATTAAAAATAACAAATAAGGAATTTAAAAAAAATAAATAAAGTATTTTATTATTTTATATAGCTTTTTGCGTTTCGTAGTTATAGAATTCACTTATACTTGGTCAGCCGGCAGGATAAACTTTCTCTCAATGGATGAAATTTAAAATTTGACAGAAATCTACGAATTTGGTTTTAAGTCCATGCATCTAATTTCATCCCTTCAGCTTAAGGCATTCTTTTGGTATGGCGTTCACAGATAGAATTCATATCACCGAAATTCGACATTATGAACTCCACGAGATCTGAAATGTAAATCCTCCACACTTCATCCGTCTAGTTCTAAGCGTTTCTTAATTATCATAATCATAAAAAGACTGACGGACATGATTCAAATAATGCATTTTTTTTTAGACTGAAGGAGGTCTAAAAAGTAAAGTTTCGTCTAAATATCAAGTTTGAATTTTTTTCAACAATTATAATACTTTCTCTTTGTGTACTTAGCATTCGAGAAAGAAAAAAAGAGACAATACATGCTCATTAAAGTTAGTTGTACCATACACCATCTTATGAATTCGATTAGATTCTAGTTTGTTCAACGTAGGTAATAGATTCTAGTCATGCAAATAGGCTCCAGAATGCTTCTATAGACATCTGGTCAGATCTAAAAATTTTGTTCTCTTCTTATAAGTGGTACTTATTCTGCAACAGCCAAACATTAATCAATGCATACAAGCTGATATATCTTCTGGAATAGTAAAAAGTTAGAATTTCACTATCCACGAAAAATGTAACATAACTTTTCTCTATTCATTAAAATAATCACTTTACTTGTATGTGCTATCTAGTCTCTAAACATGTATTGGATCCATTAAATGCTAAAGTAAATCATTAACTATCTATTAATCCCATTCTAGTTTTCACTCCAAACATTTAGGTTGATCAATCATGAGCACTTCACGCCAGCTTTATTCGATCACCCTCGATTAATGCCTTCTTAAATACTACACACCCTTCATGCTCTGAAATTCTCAATTTTTACTCATATAATCTGAAATTCATACAGTTTCAAATGACAAGAAAGAAAATGGTTGAGAATGTATAAGATACATTTTCTACGCCAAGCCATGCGAATTCTGACAGGTTTTCGCATTGAAAATCGACTTTGGAATGCAATCACCTTAATGATGTAATAGGTAGCAATTTTAAATGCCCGGTTTGACGAAGAAAAAATAAGAATAGCATTTCCACTCATGGCCTACTGTAACTACAAGCTTAATTTCCGATGTATTGAAGAGATAGATATATATAACATTTTTCTTTCTCTTGATCAAAATATTCCGGTTCAAATTTACGGAATATTTTCATCTACTCTATTATTTGAAGACGGTAAGAAAATTATATTTAAACATTCTTGCTGCTTTAGATGCCCTTTATCAATCTGAATTTTTCACCAAAACTTCATTATTCTATAATAGTGAGGAAATATTTGCAAAATGTGGTTATAAATATAAGTAAATAAACGTTCAACGACTTATATACCAATTTTATGAATAGTGATTATAAATATGAATTATTAATGCGTTATGAAAAAGTAGAAGAAATATATCAGACCTTATAATGTATTTGTATTCTTTTTAATAAATCAGCCACCATGTGGAAACCGAGCATGTGTTGGAGATTCTTTCCTTTTTCTTGGAGCTCACCTCTTTTAAATCTACCGCAAGTTGGATCCTCTTTTTTTTTTTTCCCTCCCTTCTTTTGATTAAAACAGTTCCGAGGCACTGCAAAACTCAAAAGAGCATTTAAAAAAGTCGCCAAAGAAGTTCAAAGAAACCTAATCGCGTGATTCCGCACAATAAAGTTGGAACTTTTACGAAAGAATGCTTTCAGTGCGACTGCAGTAAATGGGGCTGGAACACGCAACGCTGGGGTATACGTCATTATTATCCTGCCTCAGAGAGTGTCGATGGTTCGCAGCGAGTTGCACCACACTTAGAGAAGGAGATTATCTTTTTCGGTGTGGTTTATCGATATGCAAAAAGCATGATAGTGCACTGCAACATCAAAGACAAAGTTTTTAAAGGAAAGTACATTGTGTGTCTTGTACAGTAACTAAAAATCAAGTTATACCTATTTGTCTACATATTCGTCATCTGTATTATTGTTTTCATATAAAATGTAGCAGAACAGAAGATACCGAGAAAAATCCAGAGAAAGTAATTGTCGAATATCATTTATATGAAATTGTTGTTTCAACTCTCATAAATATCAATTTTATTTTATTTTATAAACTAAGACAGAGATAAGTACATGATGAAACATGATGCTGTCACAGACGAAATAAATCGGATATAATTATGAGGTGAAGTTTAGACTCGTTTATCAAAACAGTATATCGGAGTTGTAGTTTCAAGCAAAAAAATTTAAATCAACTGCGATCATTTGTATAAAAACTTAATACAAACATAGCATTTATTTTTAAAATATATATTACCATAACTTTCTTTTCTTAAATTGCAAAAATTAGGTTGTTTCAAAATTCCAAATGTATATTCATTAACTACTAGTTCCAGTTGTATAAGACCCATTGTATAGAAATGTGAAATATATTGTTACAAACCTGCAATTCGGCTTCCCAGCATAGTTTATTCCATCAATAGAAAGAAAGTTTTACAGTCATCTGAATGGGACTAGCGCGTCGGAGGTCCCAGAGCTTGGAGACAAATTTGGCGACTTTGGCGACAAAATAGATAATACCCGAAACTTCGAGAATTTTCCCGATCCGTCCAGTAGGAACCGAGATACGCCTCGAACGTTCCTGATTGGTTGAGAGGCTTCTAGCCCCGCCTCCTGAGACCTATAAAAGGGGCTGCGGCTGCCAGAGAGTCAAGTCCGAGTAGAGAGACGACGAAGCCAGTAGTCGGGGAGACGACGGAGTAGTCCGAAGACGGAGCGGAAAAGCCAGTAGTCCGAGTTCGAGAGCAGCGAAGTCAAGTCAGTAATCCGAGCCAGAGTCGGAGAAGTAGAAGACGGAGGAGTCGGAAGCGACTGAGGCAAGCTAGTGCCGAACTGAGCTGTGCGCTACTGTCTGCAGTAGGTTCTGGTTGTATGCTGTTGTATGCTACACGTCTCGGGTGAAGATAATCGTCTTCTGTGCTGTATATAGTTGTCGCTTTGTGCTGTCCTGTGTGTCTTCGTGTAAATAAACGTCGTTGGTTTTATTCTACTTCTGCCTACTGATTGAGCGTTCTCCACACCATATAACTTCCACTATCCAAACGAACCCCGGTAAAGAACATTTCCTAACAATATTTTCCATAAAGTACAAGATTATTTTTTTGTTTTAATGCAGACTTCTAAAGTAATTTCGATAAATTGACAAAATCTTACTTTACAGATTAATTAAAAAAAACATATACCAGATCACAATTTTGGCTAATTATTGCATAAAAAATCCTATGACCAGAGAGGCAAAAATATACTTTGGAAATAACCGCATTGTAAACTTTTCCTAAATATTATTTTTGCTTTCTTTTATGAGAAATATGCAAAGAGAAAGCATTGAAATCATCAACAAATTTCAGAGCCGTTTCAGTTCAAAAAACTTAATTTTGGAATTGTATCTATCTGTCTCTCTGTCTATCTATGAATACGATATTTAAAGAACACTTTGAACTAGATTAGTTAAATTTATTACGTGGTCATTAAACTAAATTAATAGATTTATGCCAAATTTTGAATGGAATAGATTCACATAAAATGTATTTGTATTTCTGTCCGAATGTTACTAAACACAACTGAAAAACGTTAAGAGATAAGTTGATAAATTTCAACGGCGATCGTCAATATCTAATGTGATTGTATTTCGAACCAAATCCGTCTGCTCGATGCCTCCCTGTCATTTTCTTGCATTCGGATTCATGTAAACGCGAAAAATTTTAAATGCAACTATAAAAAGAAATAAAATTTAATATTTGATCGTATTAATAAAATTGCATCGCTGTATCAAATTTTAAATTTAATCATTCGATAAAAATAATTCAAAATTCACTTTCTGCTTCTTTCTCTCTGGTAAGAAGCATAAAATGCTCATGTGAAAGACTCTGAAAATATGGATATTAACACTTGTGGTGTTCATGGTCTTGTTGAAGATCAGGAGTGGAAGGAGGCAGAATCTTTATTTGGGAGTATACGAGATAGTTTCTGGGAGACTACGTCCACTGCTTTAATCAAAATATGTTTTAAAAAGTCCATAAATTTTCAAATGATTGCACATTAGGCTTTAAAATTGATTTAACATTTAAGGATTTGATTAATTTTTCAATATTAATGAACTTAGTAACTATCATAAAAGCCATTTTCAACAATGGGATTAAATATTTTTCGTCAATACAGTTCATTTTAAATGGAATTATCAACCGGTTGTTGTTCTATTTTTAAGTCAATGAATCATAATGAAAAGCAAGAATGAAGGGATATTGCAGGATGTTTCAAAACTCTTTCGATAAACATTTAGGATTGGCTGCTTATGCCCAGATAAATAATTTTTGTATCAAAACAATAGGTCAGAAGTACCTCTGCAGATGACATTATGACTTAAAAAAATAATAAAGTATATTAAATAAACTATACTATGCATAAATTAAATACAAAAGAACAATATCATGAATAAAAACATGTGAACATGTATCGTTTCAGACGATAATTCCTTTGAACATGTATTTTTAATACAGCAAATATTTCTTGTTAACAGTACATGTACATTCTTGCCATTATGGCTGCCACATGATTGATAATTTTTAATGTACTTTTTATTATGACTAAAACTAATTAAAAATTAGTCACCTAATTAATATTAATTCTGTAAATTTAAGGTTAAAATTGGTAAAATTATGAATAGAATACAAAAGAACAATATCATTAATAGCAAAAAGCGAGGCGTGCATCGTTACCGACGGTAAATTCTTTGAACATGTATTTTGAATACACCAAAGGTTTATTGTTAATAATGTATAATAGCTACTATTACGTTTGCCAGATGGTAAATAAGTTTTAATGTGCCTTTTAATATGTATAAAAACTGATTAAAAATTAATTGCCTTATTAATATTAATTAGCAAATATTAAAAGAAAGATGCAAGAATTTGTTTATAGTTAAATTATTGAAAATTAGAATTGGTTGCTCCATTGTGGTTGAATGTGTATTTCTTAATACAGAACTGAAAGATGTTTCTTTTTTCTCAATAGAGTATAGTTTTTTATTAATACAATTGAATAGATTTTCATTGAATTTTTATTTTATTAAAACTTTATAAATTTGCAAGTAAAGGCTGAAATAAGAATAAGGAATAAATTTTGGAAACTTTACAATAAAGCACAAAAAAATATAATAAATTTTTTATTTGTCTATTTCTTCTTTATTCGGAAATCTATATTTTTTCATGATTCAAAAAAAGATTCCACGTCAGATAAAATGAAAGAAAAAAAAAATAAAGAAGATTGACTTAAAATACCGAAATAATTTTAAAAACCATGTTATTTGATATCAAAAATAAGAATATTTATTCAAAGACATCACAAAAGCCTTTTAGTCAGGTTCATATAACGCTGAATACAACTACTTCCACTAGTATAAATCATATGCAGTTCTTCAGGAAAAAGTTAAATAACGAGTATAAGGTTCTACATATTTATGAATTTTTTTTATATTTTAACTGAATAAATGTTTTTCAATAAAGTGAAGAAAATTTGAAAGTCATTTTTTTGAATAAATGCCGACGGAAAAATATATTTTACGAGTTTATTTCGTTTATTATTGCCTTTTTTAAATAATTTTTTCTTCGGACATCAAAATATCAAAAACCTGTAACAATCTCAAATGTATATATATTTATATATATATCTCTCTGTATATATATAATGTTCACTGTATATATACTGCCAATTTATATTTCAGAAAAGTATGTTTATCAATAAATATAAAGGTGTATAAACAGAATGTAATGTTCTGAGAGATCAAACATTATAAAATGCAGAAATTCGTGAGTGCTATTATTTGTCTATAACCAAACACATATCTGCAAGACCTCTACTATTTTTAGTGTTTAGTTCATAATAATGATATCGAAATATCTCCTTTAATAAAAACGTTAAAAAGATTCTATGTTTCTGTATGCCCGGTAAGTTTTATTTAGTCTGGATTAATATTCCAATTTAAGGAGACACGAAGTATCTCCCAAATATTTTTTTAATCATTATTGAAAATTTTTAATATTTTTGTAAAGTAATATTCAAATAAAATTATTTCAAAAAATTGTATTTTAATTTACTTTTTTAAATAAAAAAAAAAATCTGTTACTTATTAATATTAGTATTATTGTATAAAAAATATTAAATATATATATATATTTTATTATAATATATTAAATATAAGTATTTTTGTTTCATATTATGAATAAAATTTATTTAACTATATCGCACAATGCTTACATGCATTTTAAGCTGCATCTATTCATAAAATTAATATGACATTTTTACACATATACATAAAATTAAATAACGAGAAAATTTATACAAGATATAAAATGAAGTAACATTATTAAATAACGAACAGCTGAAGGTTTCACGTGAACACTTTTTATTATAAGCTTATATAATGATAAAACAAAATAAAAATAAATTGATATAAAAAAGACTTAGTATATTTTTAAATATGTTGGTAAAGGAAACATTAAGAGAAAAAAATTTCGAAATTTTCATTAGAGAATTTTTTTAAATTTACTATCGTAAAATAAAAAAAAACCTAATTCCCTGATAAAAAAAAAAAAAAACTAATTAATAATAACTTTCCGACGCACCGGC
>JAPMOR010123878.1:886-28805 GCA_026543865.1 Argiope aurantia | reverse complement strand
ACTTTTGTAGCTGCGCTGCGTGCGAGAGACCGAATAAAAGAAACTTCTGAAATTTTATAATATAAAAATATAAGTATTACTCTTGTTAAAATACAGGTTGATTTTTCCTATCATATTTCTAGAGAAAAAGGCCGAATTAAGCCAAATTATCAAATAAATATTTTTACTCAAAAGTACTTGCATTTGATTTTATACAAATGTGTGTGTGTGTGTGTGTGTGTGTGTGTGTGTGTGTGTGTGTGTGTTTGTAGTTTCGCTGCATGGGAGAGGCCGAATAAAAGAGGCTTCTGAAATTTTAAAACTTTGCTTTATTCCATTCCGGAAATAATTTGTTCTAGAAGCGATGAAGAAAGTAATGTCCGTTTACATCGCGATACAAGAGCAGAAGACACCAAATTTTTCCCTTCAGTGGTTTTAAAATGAGATTTTGATAAGGATTTCTTTGATATACGTAGACTTAGGATAGGGAAATTTAGATACATTTTAAAGAATGTCGCAAGAATTAAGGATATTTATCCTTTTACTCGGAGAGTGGGAATCTTTTAAATTCAGCAATTTTACACAGCGCGTGCAGAATTAACAAATAAAAAAATAAGAACTGGATTAGGAAATAAGAGAACATTTTAGAATCAAGTTAATATGGACTAAATTAAAATAAAAGTTAAGAGATTAATTAGGATTTAAATTAGATTCAGAGATTTCTTTACATATATATATTGATTCACCAAATCAAGACAGATAATCTGGTGTAGAATTTTGGAGTTAAAGCTTCATCAGGTCTGTACATCATTTAATTTATTATGGTTCAAAATTATTAATTACATATTAAAATATTTTCTTTCTAAAAGTGTCATTGATCTCACTATGCTAAACAATAAATAACATAGAAATTTCCCATTATTTTTTAAAATTTTGAATAAAAAAAGGGACGGGTAGTCCTTGAAGTTCCCTATACTTTGCCTTTATTAAGTGTTATCATTATACATATTTAAAGCTATTTTACACATTTTAAGCTACTTTCAAAATTCCCCAACATTCTATTGTATGCTTTCCATTTTTACTTTCTTTGTAAGAGGAAAGATGGGGAAGGAACTATATTTCTTCAGTCTCACTAAATGCACTGTCGCTTTATAAGTATTTTTAGAGCTGAATTTCAGGAAAAAAAGGCAGATTTTTATATAATATTTCTTTATAAATTCTAAATGTTTGACAGTTATTAATCCATCTTTATTTATTGAAGATAAAAATCATTAGACCGTATTTATCAGACTATTTTATTTATTATATAATCGTAATAAATTGAACTTAATTACAGTTTGGAAAGCTTTATTTTATCATAAAATCTAATAAAGAATTATAGTAACTTCACGTCAATTTGTCACGTCAATTTCTTCATTGCCCATAATTGCTTCAATTCCAGAAATTCTTTCTGCCGATATAGCATTTAATCAGGATTGCAAAAGACAAATTGCACAAGCACTGGAGCAATTCAGCTCCAACTTTCGACATCTGCTCTCACTGCTGCAACCTTCAAAACATTAACTGAAAATCATCTTTAGAATGGAATCTGGGGCAAGTGGCTGCGTTGTTCTAATGGGAAGTAAAAAAATCATATTTCATAAGACAATGCAATTCCACAGAAATTAATTTCCAAACCCTGGAAATTAATTTCTGTGGAATTGCATTGAAACCTGTGGAAATAAACTAGATATAAATGTTGTTCTGTTGCGGTTGAAGTGAATGGTAGGAAATTTAAATTGACTGTTTTATTTTTTGTCAATGCTTTGAGGAAATATTAATAGCGATAATTACTTTCCTATATCCATAGTATAGAGAAAATATGGTAATCGTCAAAAAATTCAAACACTGGATTTTGACGAATCTTCAAGTTTTAAACCACACTCAGTTCGAAAAATACATTTCTGCGAAATGTCTGTCTACGACAAAGATCTCCAAAAGGCTTTGAGTTCGACAGATGAAATTTGGTATGCGGTCTTTATGCCATATTTATAGATTTTTATCAAATTTTGAGCAAATTTCGCTCAAAGGAAGTTTGTCTGTCTGATTGCTGTTCGAATATTGTTAAACACAATAACTATAAAACGAAGAGAATTGGATAGATAAAGTTACATAAACTGAATTAACATTCAAAGTATAGGCCTCTTTCAAAATTTTAGCCAAATCTAACAATGGATTGAGCGTCTGACAATCCATTGTCGCCTGTACTTTTCAAAAATGTAAATGCAATAAGTCAAAGTCATAACGACTTAAATACAACATATTTCGCATTTCATTTTGTGACTACAAGTTTAGCTTTTTGTCAAATTTTTACTTCAATAGGTTGGGAAAAACGCGTCCAAAACAATTTTCAAATACTATTTCGAATTTCCGGATAGTATGTCAGGGATAAATCACCAAATAATTCGTCAAGGATGGCACAATAGATTCAGTAAAAGTGCAAAACCAACATCAATGGTTAATATTTCGTCACTATTGTGTGACAAGGCGTTTTCTGGAGTGACACCTTTATTTGAGAGTACGCGAGAAATTTTTCGGGATACCACTCTTGCTGGGTATTCATTGTTTCCATTCATAGATTCATCTAATAGACCCAAAAACATTTTCTTAATAATTTCAGACCTATAAACATTGCATTGATTAAAAATTTGTATTGAACGAAGGAAAGACGGTCATTTTTGTAATAATTTTAAACTTCTGTATTTTTTTTAAAAATTGTATATATTTTCCATCGCATCTAGAAAAAGCAGGAAGATACTCCATATTCTTTTTGCATATACTTTCCAAATCTCTTGATGAATTAATATTCTGTTCCATTGTTTCTTACCCCGTCTTGAGGTGAAAAATGTCGGAGTACTGAGGTCATTATAAATAACAGATCGATATCATCACCGACGTCAAATGTAGAGTTGTGATAAGTGTTTGAGGTTCTTTCAATGAGTAAATCGGCATGATTCTCTCTGCTTTTCTGACAGACATACCGGCGAGTTTCAATTCGTCGATGAGCAACCAAACAACTTTTGTTGATTGCACTGCTTAGAAATTTTTCTTGATTCAGAATCTCAGTCATATTATCATTAGATAAAATTGCTATTGATGCTGTTTTTTGAAAACACGTTCGATGCTGCCCTATGTTTTTAAAAAAATTTATAGGATTATTATATTTTTCGAATAAGATGGCAGAATATTGCTCGTACATTTTTTTTTGAGGGGGAAGGGTTATATAATTTAAAATTCATGGGAACTTCCAAAATTCAAAATAAAAGAAGCAATTCTGGAAAAAATATTTTAATGTTACCCGAATATGACCATAGAGACATTAAATAATTTTCCATGCATGAAAAAAATTAAGTAACCGTAAAAAGAGCAGTCATACATCATACTGAGAAGCTTTACTCACATCAAGCATGCACAAATAGAAAGTAAGACAGGTAGCAAAAAAAAATACACATTTATTTTAAATTAAAAATGTTCAACGTGACCACCAATACAATTAGGCAAATGAGGAGCATTATTACGCCCATCACAACTGAGTCACTATGCCTGTTACAGCATGTCCGTATCGCTACTTCTACAGTTCAATCGAATGGTATCTTTCATTCCATTAAAGTGGTTGAGGGGCCCCAATACCAAAACAATATTTTCGTAACCATAATCCTGCCGGTTTGTGTCTGGTGACAGGGCACTTGCAATCTCCAACCTGCACTCGGTTTTCAATGAAAATTTCCTCCAAAAATGTCTTGATGTTCATGGAGTGGACCACTATGTTGTATGAAGATGAATACAAGTAACACATGTCTTTTCTGCAATATAGGTAAAATGTGATCATGTATAAACGTAACAAACCGATCTGTAGTGATTTTACAGAGTATAAAGCCGAATAGTACAGGACAACATTTTTCAAAAATGAAAGGGCCCAGAATAATAGATGCGGTGAAATAACACTAAACAATCACATGAGAAGATTATAGGGTTTGGTCCTGTACTCTTGAAAGTTAGACGTCGCCTAGATACGATGGTAGTGAAAAGGGAACTTCAGTCCATCTGATTTTCGACAGCCATTGTGGTTTGTGTTCCATCTGTGCCAGTGACGATGCAGCAAAGTTTACTCTTTCATCTGAAGATAATAACTGTTGAAGTTTCTGTGCCTTGTACAGATTTAGATCAAAGATTCTGGACGGAATAGATCGAATCCATGATAGCGGAACCCCTGTTATTCTCTCGGCTTCACTTGATAGAGCATGTGTCATCAAATATGTGTTTACTGTTAAAAAAAGGAAACTCTTTATCAACAAGATAATATTTAGTCATAGAAATTTTTACTAATCTTTTTATGCATCAGAACTATTACAATGTTCTGTGCATCATAGTATTTTACATTTTTTAACAAATCTGACATCCCTTTGCTGTAGACATGATCACTTATATATTTGGCAAAGAATTGTGCACGCAAAACCATTTTCTTTTACTCTTTTTTTTGGGGGTATTTTCTTGGTCTCTTTTATTTCGAGATTCTCTTGTATTCTCATGTTATTCTTTACTTTCAAAGGAAATTTCAGAAATTTTTTCAAATTCTTTAGAAAATGTTGATTGTACTTAATAACAACAAACTTAGTTAAAACATTATCTTCCATACCCCTCCGTGTACAACGTATTTTTTATGCGGATCATTGGGGGCTCAGTGATATCAATATTGCTGTCCCATGTGTAGAAACAAAAAGGAGCACCACATATCTTTTCTTGCACTCACTGTTAGTTTTAGCTTATTTATCCCCATGTTTAGTCTCGTTTAGAAACTGCATAAATACCATTTTGGTAAGGAATCAACAGTTTTGAACCACGATTCATTAAATAATGAAAAAATTATTTGGAAACCACTTTTCAAATTTCCAAATTAAACTAGTTACATCAGCACATGCATGAGTATAAAAGTAAATAATTCTTATAAACTTTTTATTAGAAACTTTATTTAACTGTTTGCGTAGTCTTTTGGAAGAAAGACGATTTTTGTTTTCGGAAATTGGAAAATTCAATCTGAACCTTAAATAGTGCTAGTACTTATATTTTCGTAATAAAATATATAAAATCAGCATTCATTTTATGCAGAATTTTATATTCTTTATTACACAAAATTTCTATATTATCTATTTTTTAATTGAATACGTCGTTTTTGATTAATAGGAAAATGGGAAGAAAGATTCAACTTCCCTTTTTCACTCCTAAAAGCCAAAATTCAACCTCTAATTAGAGAAGAGCTTGGGAGAGTCACACCAGACTCTTACTCAAATGATTAAAAGTATAAAACCTTATCCATGCGTTTTTCCTGAATTAAAATCTCCTATCTCTAATCTTTGCTCAGATTGCTAAGATACAATTTTCTTATCCTTTCCCTTAAAAAGGAAAATAGAGAAGCATACAGCAGAATATTGGAGATTTGTGAGGTATCATTTAAAATGGCATAAATAAGATATATGTGGGGAAAGAGACCTTAACTTAAAATTTTTCCGAAGAAACAACTATCTTATTTAGTAAAGTTGCTGGATTGATACTTAGTAATAAAAAAACCAAGGAAAAATGTGTTTGTCTGAATTGGAAAGTGAAATTGAAGAAAGCAGTCATGATTTTCTATTAATTCTGCCATTTCATGTGCCTCCCCCTAAAACACCCCTCGTAGCCACAGACTGTGCACTTAATAGCTTTCCATTCGACAGAGAATTCTTATTATTGTCAGTTCTTATAGGCAAACTTGAATTAAAAAATAAATTTTTTTCAAAATGTTCTTTGGTTTTGCCTAACGTGTTATGGTGCAATAGCCATATTGCACCATATGGCCGGACACTTATTAAGAACCAAAACTGTTGTAAATCGTTTTGTTCCTCACTTGTATTTTATTTTTATGCCACACTGCGATAGGATCCTTTCTTTATCTTTATTATTCAATTCCCTTTTACGCTTTTAACTAAACCTTTGCATTTTATTGTATTTATGGAGTATCGCGCACTTTCAACTGTCCCGAAGTTCTAGTTAAGAAGAAATACCTCCTTCAGTATTAATTAAACGCATTTAGCTTTTTTAATGAAGTAAAAATAAAAGTTATGTTTAAATTCATTTTAATTTTGGTGTTTACTTGCAAAGCTCTTTTGTAATTAAAAGTGTTCAGTATATTCTATAGCCCTTGTTCAAAGATATCAACAAAAAATTTCATTTTGTCTATGCGTATGTTATCAGTAGTTTTTTTTTTTTTTTTGAAAAAAAAAACTAATTAGTTAATGAAATTTTTGCTCAATTTTCAATCTTAACAAAATGAAAATGAATATGAAATAATATAGGAAAATAACGGAAATATTTTATTTTTATTTCGCAATTTTCGTTTTTTTCTTCAAAACCATCTCACTTTGTCGAAAATATCTGCAAAGCAAACTGAAAAAGTGAAATATTAATATCTGTAAACTGAAAGTGTCAGTAAAAAATGACTAAATGAAGCTATTTTAAAATCTGCGATCTTATATTCTCAAATTTTGTTTGACACGAAACGTTTTGTATACCAAATTTCATTAATTTTATTGCATTGCATTGACATCAAGTTTTATTGCATTGACATCAAGTTTTCTGGGATAAAATGGTGTGAAATATTCATTTTTTAATAAATGCCCTTAAAAACTGTACGTGCACATTATTTCATTTAAATACACTATAAATAAAGCTGTATTGAAGTTTTTTTTTTTAAACATAGGTACCAACAATAAGCGAACTGCGGCTGGGATGGTAGAGAGTTTTCGACAGAGGTTCTGTAAGTGGAGATCGCTATTGTCAGGAGGTGATCCTTCCCCATGTGCTTCTGTTACGAGGTGCCATTTGATCAGACTTCGTTTTTATGGATGACAATGCACGGCCACACAGGACTCATGCTGTTGAGGAGCTCCTGGAAAGTGAAGATATCACTCGAATGGATTGAACGGCTTGCTCCCCTGATTTAAATCCGATAGAACATGTGTGGGATGCTTTGGGCAGACAACTTAAACAGATGCTGATTGAGGAATGGGCACTCTTACCTCAAGAACTGTTGGACAATCTGGTGCTGAGTATGGGTAGACGGTGCGAAGCAACCATTGCAGTTCCCATACTAAGGAACATCTGCTTGCTGTTCTTCCTCTTGGACAGACAATCATGTGTAACGATACTATGAGTTCAATAAAGCCTTTTTTTGTTTGATTCCATACTGTATGCATTGTATTCATTTCTACGCGACTATGCTTTCATCATTCTTTCAGAACAAAATGCTGTATCTCATTTCTGAATTTCATGTCTCTCAGATGATTTCTCGTGAAGTTATGGCAAAAAACATACCTGTTGCTTAAGTTTTGCACACCAGTGTAAGATATATGTGGGGAAAAAGGCCTTAACTTAAAATTTTTCCAAAGAAACAACTACTTTTTTAGTGAAGTTGCTGGACTAATACTTCGTATATCAAAAAACTAAGGAAAAAAAATGTTTGTATGAACGGAAAGGGAAATTAAAGAAAGCAGTCATGATTTTCTATTCATTCGGCCATTCCATGTCCCTCCCCCTATAAACACTCCTTGTGGCCACAGACTGAGCACTTCAAAGTGTCAGTAAAAAATGACTAAATGAAGATATTTTAAAATCTGCGATCTTATATTCTCAAATTTTGTTTGACACCAAACGTTTTCTATACCAAATTTCCCTAATTTTATTAAATTGCTTTTTGTGACATCAACTTTTCTGGGATAAAATGGTGTGAAATATTCATTTTTCAATAAAGGCATTTAAAAATTGTACGTGCACATTAGTTCTTCTAAATACACTAGAAATAAAGCTGTATTGAAGATTTTTTTAAAACAAAGTTACCAACAATAAGCGAACTGCGGCTGGGATGGTAGAAAGTTATATAAACATTTCGGCTAATATTTTGATGAAATAAATGTGATGAATAAAATATTGATGAATAAAAATTTAACTGTAAAAACAAAATTAATCGCTTGCTTTCATTCGAAGTTATCACTTCCTCAAGTTTCGAGTATTGACTATTGTGTATTATTAAAATTACTGAATCTATTCTTTTATCTTACAGAGATTAAGAGCAAAAACTGTTTTAGAATTTACAAAGTTTGGGCCTTTATTTTTAGACCATGAAAAATCGATTCTTTCAGGAAAAAGCACCTTCACAACCTAGTCAGATACCTTAACAACAATTTGGGAGATAGTTGACCACTAGAAACAGAACTACTCATCATGAACTTTCAAATGAAATGAAATCTGAAAGAATCGTACAAATATTTTGCGCTGGAAGTTTTCTGGGTTTTTTTTAAAAATAGAAATTTGAAAAAAGAACCACTGTATCAGATTATTATTATTTAATCATACATTTTTCTTAAGAACGTTAGATCATTAACTTAAAAGTTATGCTTTCTGTTTCTCCAACTGAAATATTTTAGAGGAAGGAAAAAATATCATTTTAAAATTAAATGCGTTTAGAGACAACCTTGTAAATTTAACCACTTGAAATTTAAATTTTTATTTAAAGTCTAGAAAGAAACTGAGCCATCATATTCATTAAATTATGTTATATAATGGAGTCTATGGCAAGGAACTAAAATAAATATGATGACCTTTTTTTCTTTCTTTCAAGATCCTGTAGACCATAAAAAAGCAGAAAATAAAATGATTTCATTGTGAAAATTTTTATTAACTGCCGTGAAAATTTAGACATTTGACATATCGTGAATCAGATTTTGCAATCTTCACTTCGAAATATTTGGCTGTAAATGATATAAAGTGGATCTTAATGTTTCCATTAAGCTAGTATGGAATTTTTATTTTGATATCCTAACTAGTTCTTTAGTTCATTCCGGTCTAAATGACATTCAGTATGAAAGAGGGCAAGGTCTCAAAACAGTTGTAACAGAGTTCAATGTGTTTTAAAATGGTTCGAAACAAATGAAGGCTGCTTGTATCTAAAACAACGAACTGGCTGACATTAAGGCTAAAATTCCGATTTTAAAAGAAGTTTTTTTTTGAAATTAATTTTTTTATATTCATTTTTTAAAAGAATATTCAAGGAACTTAAGATTACTGAAGAATTTCAAAGGAAAGTTCAGTCAATGCATGAGGGCCGCGGTGGCCCGGTGGTAAGGTCTCGGCTTCGGAACCGGAGTGTTTCCGGTTCGAGACCCGAATCCAACGAACAATCGTCGTGTAACGGGGTCTGTTGCACGTTAAATCCGTCTTGACCAAACGTCCTCTCGCTGGTGTAGCGTGGTGTGGAGAGGGGGTGCCAGCTCAAACGTCGACCTCGTCATCTGACCGCTGTCCAAATTAAGAGGTCCGTCCCAAAATAGCCGAAGTATTGCTTCAAACGGGACGTTAATATAACTTAACCAGACCAAACCAGTCTATTCATATCACTGGTGACAATATTTTTCGAAGGAGGGATCGGGACCAGGTACAAAATCCACCTGTATGATAAATGCCTGAATCTTAATGGCAATTATGGAGAAATATAACCAAATTTATTCTAAGTATTGCAATTAAGTTTAATTTGTTCTTTGTGCTTGTTCTTTCTCTTATGGTTCACTCGAAGTTTGAAATGAAGAAACGGCCCTAGTAATCATAACTCAGAGTTTTAATGTTTCTTAAGTTATGAAATAAGAAGGATAAAATAATATATATCAAATTATATATATATATGTTGAAGTTTTTGGAAAAAAATATGGCCAAAAACGACTTCTAAAAAAACTTGGAGAATTAAAGTTGGTTTTAAAAAAGGATTTGAAAAGAATTTATAACTCATTTAATATGATGAATAACTAAATCACTCATTAAGTAAAAAAGATTATGCACTATTGAAAAAATCCTATATTGATTCTTAAAAAATCAAATTAATCATTAGATGAAGAGAAACTCGAAATCATGGTACAAAAAAAAATTAAATTCCGCAAAGAATTCATTTTTCCCCATGTTGCAATACTGAATCATTTAAAAGGTCTTCGATATTTTATTGTAAATAATTTTGCAAAGCATTATAATAAATAATTTCTTGAATTTATCTTTCTGTTTCAGATGCCTCAAATTATTCTTTATTGAGGACTCGCGTGCTATTCCTATGTTTACAGCAACTAGTATTGCAGAAATAAATAAGTGAAAATTTTGCAAAGCGACATTTTTGCTTACACACTCTCGAAACAGCATTTATTACTATGTCTTGATGATTATCGACTTTTATAGATCTTAATCATGAAACAGAAATATAAAATTTCAACTTGTAAGCAATATAAGTGGTATTAATATCCTATACGTGGTATTTCATTTTCATGAAATGGCGACAAAAAAATGTTTGTCCAGGTTCTAACAGTTTGAAAGGAAAATGTAAAGTGCTGTCTCTGTGTTGTAAAATATTAATGTCTTCAGGTGTTAGATTGCAACAGAGAGAATCTTAGAGGTTATATGCATATATATATGCACATTATTCACTATGATGAATCACTGCAGTTTGTAGTAAAGAGAAAAGATGGATATTTTGTATATGCTCCTACCTCTCCTAATACTGATTCTTGGATTCAATTCTGGTAAGTTAAACATTTATGCGAACTATGGATGTATTATTATAATTGGTATTTAATTTGTCTAATTAAACCTAAATTCATTTTTGTATGTTTAGTAAAAGTTTTATTAATATGCAGTAGAACCTGACTGGGACCATAACCATATCAGACAATCGAAAATTCGTTTTATAGTGGCCAAAGTTTAAACCGTAATTTCTTTTCTTTCGTCAAGGTTTTCCAAACTTGTTTATATAAAATTATTAAAGATAAGACTGCGAATATTATTTTATATTATTCTTTCAAAAAATCCATTTGTAATGAAATTTCTTGCATGAATTTTTTAAACATTAATTAGTTTTTATAATTTTGGTATTTCTTTTGCCTTTTTTTTTTTTTTATTATTGATTCCTTAAAGATGTACCCCAAAGAATATCTCCTATTAAAATAAGAAAATTTTCCAAGAAAATTATAATGCCATTTTATTTTTTTCATAAAAAAACCCCCTGAAATTTAAAAAATATTATCTTAATGGGACTTCCCTTCCTGTAGATAATTTCTTGTGGTGCAAAATACCAGTGATATTTTCGATTAGAGAGACCTAGCACCTAACTTCTCAGCTTAATTTCCTTGGCCATTTAGCTGGAAAAAGTCTAAAGCAAGTCGATTAAAAATTTATTTTCCTGATTGCTAAATAAATAAAATTTTCAAAAATTATAAATTATAAAATATAGAATTATAGTGGGTGTGTTGTCATGTTCTAAGGAACTGCCCGTTTTTAAATGCACTATCTTATTTTCCACAAACACAGCTACACTACAAAATTTACAAACACTTATTATTACAGAGACATAGAAAATTAGGTTAAAGAAAACAGTATGGTGTAGGGATTCCACGGTTTCCAGCCGAAAGCACGAATAACGCCATAGGGAAAGAGTCGACTTCTGGATGCAGGTATGCCGTTCAACTGCTGCAAAACGCCATAAGGGGGCGCTTTCTCCTCAAGGGGAGAAAGAGGTGCTACAGAATGATATTAACTATAAAGTATATTTGATAAGAATCCTATACTTTCATCAAGTAGTTATTATGGAATTTATAAATAATGAAAATGTGCTTAGGTAACATTTTATATGAAAGTGGCATTTTCTTCAGTTATAATATATTATTAGAAATAAATAAATAAATTTTTAAAGAAATTATAAAATAAAAAATTATCCCAAAATGAATTATTAAAAGTTTCCTTAAAGTGAAAATACGACGAAGTGTGAAACTAAATACTATTTTTTTTTCTTTTGAGAACTCTCATAATATGTGTAGAAGCCACAAATGCCTGAATATCCCATTTCAAAAAAAAAAAAAAAAAAAAAAAAACACCCTCTCAGACTTTTTATATATCATCGCATTAATAATTCTTATTCTCATCCTGGTAGTTTGGGTCACTGCGGATTTCATAAGTTTTAGTACTGTACAAATCAGTTGATTCAATCAATCAATTTTCACATTTCGAGCTATTTTATTAGTTTTAACAGCAGCATTTCTGGAATATATTGTAGCTTCTTAAAAAATTAAAAAGTTGTTTGAATTTCGGGTACAGGTTTGATTAACAGACAACTCGGCTTGTAAAAGCCTAGTATTACTAAGATTCTATCTTAATTTTGATATTCATTTTAAATTTAAAGCTTTGGATAAAATGATAAAGATATTCGATTAAATAAAGCTATCTAATTGAGTTAAATAATTTATATCATCGAAATGATACATCCTTATATTATCTAATACAAGATACATTAACTTCATTGCTGACTAATTTTACAAAGAAAATTTAAAATTGAAAGTAAAATTTTTTGAGAAACTATAAAGCACATATAAATGTGAGTTAAATTTATAAAATATAGTTTTGCCTTTTAGAAATACTAAAAAATAACAATATGAAATTAATTATTTGTGATAACTTAAAATGCAACTAAGTTAATTATGTTAATTCTAATGAATTTAATAAATAGTATATGAAGACCCTAAATTGATTTTTACGCAGTTCTGTTGCCATTATGCAGTTCTTATTTTGATTCTGGTAAAATTCAGAATTTATTCGAATGTTGTGCATCTCGATTTCCTTTTTGGTTTTCTTAAGTGTATTTCAAAAGCTTTAAATTAAACTCTTAATTAAATTGGAAATAATTAATAAGATTGAAGTAAAATTATAAAACAAAAGTAGCTCTAAATGTAAAATTTGAAGGATATTATTAGTTAAAGGACACCATACATTTAGGAAGATTTTCCTTTTCCCCTGTAAAATGTATTAACTATGCAAAAATGTATTAATTTGAAGAAAATTTGTGAATTTGAAATGCAAACGATTGATTGGTTTTTAATTTATCGAAAGATTTAAAATGCCAACGATGTTCGTCCTATATAAACACAGGGAAATTTAGATGGTTAGTAGCTTTTAAGTGTTTAGCTTCATATGTACATTTGAATAGTAATTATTATTCTTTTTATAAATAACAAATAATTAAGAATAATAAATGTTAAGCAATAATCTTTCATATGTAAAACTGTTTTCAATGTTTAATAAAAGAATGTTGTAAAAACTTAAAAGCAAAGAAATCTGAAATTTCGATGTTTTCATTCCATTAAAAACCTAAATAATAGTTCTTGATTTAAATTTTTCTGATTAATTTAATGAAAAGATGTAAAGAAATAAAAAAGCAGCATATAAAAATAAATAACGCGGAAACTGAAGAACCATCGAATAACAATGAAAACACAGTTCCTATAAAACGAATACTACATTTTAATAAATATATAATCAGTAATTTCTTCTAATCTTTTTTTTTTATGTTTCAATTTTTCATAGCTCACGGTTCATCGTGTATAGAAAAATGCAATTTCGACAAATCTTGTAACAAGACTGATTTTATCCAGGTAAGTAATATTTTAATTTATAAGTGGAAAATATCTATTTTCGTTATTACTAATTCAGAGCAGCATTAATTAATTTTCTTTTTGAATATTATTTATTGAGTTTCGAGACATTTCCATTTTAAGAATCAATCATCTGGATGAACCAATTTATAGGTGTTATACATATTTGTATTCATCTTAGAAATGTTCCTTGCATTAATTTTGTTCCAATGAGACACAGGACTTTTCCTGCTGTTTTAGGAAATTGTTTCAAAAATGCATGGAGAAAAAATACTTAGACATAGAGAAAAAAATACTTATAAGTTTTAACAATTTGAAGTAGTATGAAATATCCCAGGCAATAAAATTTGGAATTGGATATAATTTGAAGAAATACTTAAAAATAAAAAATAAAAACTTTAGAATTCATCAAAATATTCTGTATAAATAACTAATTTAAAATCATATAAATCATAAAAGTAACATGGTTTTAACATATGGCTTTGTAGATGCTGAAACATTTTTATAACCTCGCGCAATAATTGTATTGTATCAATTTATTATTTAAAGAAACTTCAATAAATCATCTAAAATTACAAAATTTCTAATAATTCTATTTGGGAATCACAAATGGGTACGGAAAAAACCACAAAGGAAATGATACTAACGCCAAACTGTAATTCATTTATGGCACTATCTCGCCAAATATAGTAACCTAACTATAAGTGATTACCACATTTAAGTAACCTAACCTACAGATAACCGAAATATTAATAGTTACCACATTTAGTTGGGTAACCAAAAGTGATAACCTAACTCGATAGTTGGCGAATGTTTTAGTATTTGGCACGATATGATTGATACTGTGAAAAGTCTGCACTGTATCCTTTCGTTTCACCAAAAATGGTTAGTTAACTAACATTGTAGTTTTGCTTTATTTCATAAACGTAAAAACGCACCATGCCTGTCATTAGCCTTTAAGTCCTTTACTATTTTATATGAAATATTAATCAATATTTTGGAAATTTGTCAATAGTCAATATGATCAGTGGACAGATCAGCGCTAATAAACAAATTGTTATCCATCTCAGTAATAATGAAATTTATCCAAACTTCTTCAAAATTGCTTACAGTGTAATAAAAACTGCAAATTTAAAATAACAATTAATTAATAATAAAAACAATTTAATACAAGATACAAAGCATATACAGCTTCCTACAGCAAGTCTCTAGACTACTTAAGGCAGAAAAGTACGTTAAAAAGTCGATTCTGGGCTAAAATATCAAAATTATTTTTATTCAATAACCTTAATAATTTTCTTTATAATGCCGTTTGAATTTCGTTTTTGCCTCATTTTTTCGAAATGTTGCATTTATTTTTATAATTTCATAATTTACTTTTCATAGTTAAATTTCAGCTTTAAATACTCTTTTTCCGAATTTTAAATTTTGGTAATGTCTGCAAGCAAAAAAACCTCCTAAATTCAAATCCAAAGCATATTTTTGATCGAATTTCGCGCAATAATTCTGAATAATTTCGATTGTGCCTGAACTATAGAATAAACAATCTGTTCGTTTAACAAGATTTTGCCATTGTTTTAATACTTCATAATATGAAAGAAATTGATACCTTTTTTTATTTGTCGATTAAAGACCAATATTTAAAGACTGGATAGAAATACGGCCTGTTTCTTGGTTCAGGAGCTAGAAAATATATTTCTGAAATTACCTTTAATATTTTGAACGCATCTTTTAGTAGACTTCTAAACTAGTAGGTTTCTTTGTATCTCTTTTTTTAGAAAAAAAAAAGATATATCTTATAATTTTCAAAGTACGTTTGAATTTTAACCCCTATATTTTCATTTCAACGGTTTTTTCCTATCTAATGTATGCAAAATTCAAAAATATAAGTATTTTATAAGATTTAAAAAAAATCCTCTCTAACATAGTAATTTAAATACTCCAAAAGTATCGGAGGTCTTATTATCTTTACTTGCCTTTGGAAGGGTATTATTTATTTAACTATACTATTGTTTCTCTAACGAATATACATTTCATTCTTTGTTGTAGACTTTGTTTATCTAATACATCCATTTCTTTAACCTTATTCATTTTCAAACAGCCGCTTTTAATAGACCCCCTATGCGTTTGCAAACAAGTGGCTGATTTAAGCATATAGTAGCATAATGAGATACACATTATAACATGCCACACACTTTTAATATAATTTTAAAAGCGGGGGGTCAGTTTATTTATCATTACATCACATCTTAAACTTGATCGATGATTTATTTTAGCTCATCTTTCATTTATTTATTTATTCATTATGACTCATGATTTCGCACATCAAAATTTTATTAAATACTTACTACTATTAAATACTTTATTAAATACTGGAATTTATAAATACAATAATAATTAAAGGAAACAATAGAATAAAAATTACTCACGAGGGAAAGTTAATATTACCTTAATATAAGTAATAATTTTTCAAGAATATTTATTCGAAATTTTGGCGAATAATATTTTTAATCGAACTAGAGGTTCCTTCTCCGCCCAGAAGTTCCAGTCTGCCTAGTCACAACATGCCGCTGTTGAGAATCGCATAATCTATTGTAAAAAATTATCTTCTTTCGCATGCCTAACCACTTAGTAAGTCATATGACTGACTCTTCTATCCACCCGAAGGCGTACGGATAAAATTACTGATTGACCGGAGAGCTGCAACAACAACACTGGCGTTAAAACTGTATTATGATACTAAAACTAAAAACTGTAGTTAAGTTCTAAGGGCCACCACTAGCCACGGTACATCCCTTCCCTAAGAAAGCACGTCCCGTCATCGATGGGAGGAGCGAGACCCCCACCTTTTTGTGTACCCTCCAGAGTGGCGAGAATCAACCACCATGCCGGAGGCTTCTCATCCTCATTTCTAGGTGCACCTTGGGGAGATTAACCACTTAGTAAAGTTTTGTGGCTTGATTTTAGAATAATCCTGCAGTGTTCTGTTTTAAAATTTAGGTTCAGTTTGCTCTTCGGATAATATACGAGTGGCAATGGATTCAAAATTTATTTGTTTGATTCATTCAAAAACACGAAAAAATATTTCATCAACAATATTGCAAACCATTTTTCAAATAATAGAAACCAAACAACAAAACCGGAATGCGTTGATGTTATTCCAATTCTGATTTTTTTTCAACGAAATTCTTTCACCACCTTAGACATTTTATTTAGCTACAGAATGAAATGAAACTAACCAAACAATTATTTATTGCATTTCAGACCACCCCGTGTTCTTATTCTTGTGTCTGTGATGGACAGTACACTTACTATGTGGAAGAAACCTTCACAGAATGCGGAAGGGGAAAAGTAACGATATTTTTTATTTTAAAAACTTTTTCAGTACTTAGTTATTAAAATTTTCAGAGTAATTTCATTAATCAAGTAATCAACTTAAAATAAGAACTCCACCAAGAAGTAATTTATATTATTCTCTTTTATTCTAATTTTTTAAATTTATTATTAATGCTTCTTGTCGCCTTAAGCGACCCGTTTGTTCGTCACGAATTTTCAATTAAATACTTTGCGTAATTTGTATAAATATTCTAATCCTTTTAAATTAATATTTTAAGAATTTACACACATATAATTCATATTATGTAAGCATTTTATTAACATTCTATTAATTGTTCACCTATTATTAACTATTACCACTATTTGATTATGAAAAATTTAATTTAAGAAGTGTAAAATATTGAAAACTTTATTAAAAGTATACATGATACTGAAAATCATTCAATATAAAAAGAAAATAAGCCGAATCTTCAAATCTTGATAATTAGTAATGAAAAAAGGTCTGGGGGAAATATTCTAAAGTAAAATACACCTAAAACAATTATAAAAATAGATTTAAAATTGAAAAAGCTAAATGACATAAAATGCATCATTGCAAAAATAATTTTCTGAATTTTAAAATTATGTAAAATTTGTTTGGTACTATAATATTTTCGAAAGCTCTAGCTAGGGAAAAAACAAAAAAATTCATTTCGTTTTATATCCTTAATTAATGAATGAATTTTATAATGGCCGACGAATGAATTGCAATGAATGTCTTAATACCTGATGCTTGCAGCTAATGTCTTTCTTTTACAATAATGACATTATGCCTTCTTTCATACAGTATCACCATAATATACATAATTTATTTTGAATTGTACTTCGGCGTCACTCTTCAGTTCTTAACCTCGAGCAATGAGAAATTTTTGTCGCAGAGCAGCCTGTTGATGCGGACAAACTTGGTTTCCTCAGGCACATAGATTGTTTGAACATAAACAGAATCCAGCATCACTGCATTGAGATGATACGCACTTGAAATATGGAACGGATGACGAAACCTTGACTAAATGGCACGTACTTACTAATCGACGGGCAGCTGTATTCAGAATGGAGAATGGTTTTTAGAAAGGAAAATTGTGAAATCCAGATATTACCCGCTACAATATGATTGTACAAAACTGACAATTCATTTTGAGATTCGTTAATTTAATATCAGGATATGATGAAATTAAAAATTTACCCAATTAAATTCCATTTTTTAGAATTCTTGTGGATTTTTTCATTACTTTAATAATTCTAAATAAAATCGATTGATTGAAGAAATTTAAAAAATGTTAGCATTTTTCTCTTCCATTGTGCAATTATTTTCGTTGATTAAAACTCTTTATCTTATTTTTATGCACATTCGTCATGTTCCAGCTTTTAGTATCATAATTTCCTTCAATTGGAACAGTTTTTAATGAACAAATCATTTTATTAAATTTAGGAATTATCAGAGTATTTTGAAGAATTTCCAACAAATAATTATTCATTTTAAATAACTTTATACCTTTAAATTCTATAAATATATTTTGATAGAATCTTACGCTTTACATTTTCATCTTTCTTATTTTTAAAATACTGAAAATTATACAAAATAATATGATAAGTAGAATATTTTATACACTTAGAATTAATTATAAAACTTAATAAATGTTTAATAAAACTTAATAAATGTTTAATAAATAAAACTTAACAAATCTTTATATTAAATCATTTAAGAGAGATTTGTTAATACTTTATTGTTTTATTACCTTCTTGTTCATTTACTTTTTTTCTTTCAAGTATTGCGCTAAATGCAAGAGTGTAAAAACTTAAAATATTTTATTTAAAAATGCTACCATGAGATGTTAACAAGATTAATTCATTTCTAACCAATTGTATAATTTCTAGCGGTGCTACCAAGGCGATTGCCTCACTGAAGTGCCAAACCGTTGCCAAAATTATTATGGAAGTAATTATCTTGGACTTTTGGTGAGTAAAAAAGAAAATGATAAAATAAAACGAGACTTGTCTCATTACAGCAGATTATTATTTTTTTTATCATTCCTAAAAATCATTTGTTCATCAGTATTTGCTTATTTTCGTAAATGCTTTCTTTTAAAAATGATAGTTGAAACAAATTCTAAATATATTTAAAGATAATTACTTTAAAAACCGAATAAAATATGTAAAAAAAGTTATCTATTGAATATTTTCAAAAGTCCGAAAACTTTTAAACTCTCTATAAAAAAATAATTGAATCAGAACATTATTTTTAACCTGTAATTAAATTAATATTACGAAAGTGTTTAATTAAATGATTTGCTATGTTTCAAATTACTTTCGAATTATTTGAATATCAGTGTAAAATATCCATATTTTTTCAGGAATTTCGTGATTTGTTTAAATTTCCAAAAATATCTTTTACAAAGAATAATTATACAACAGAAAATTCAATTCATTCTTCATTAAAATAAAATAATAGATATGTAAATAAAAAAATTTGAAAATACGAAACAAATATTTTGAAAACATTTTTAGCTATCGCATTTCTGAAAGGAAAATATGTTACAAAACCACATTTTCAAAAAAATGAAAATAAAATTTTTATTTAACCTAGTAAAAGAAAATATCTCTAAAGTTTCGCAATTTTAGAGATACGTATTTTTTCCTTTTAGTTATTCATTATAATTTAAATTTTTTAACCTTAATGATTGGACTTTTTTCTTTCATGTTTTTTGTTAATTATCGTTTGTTATTATATATTAATATTTCATCAATCATGGATTGATTTGAATATTTCTTCAATCAGCAGAATATGAAATACATGTTAACTGATTTTAAAATAATTTTCTAGATTAAAAAAATTGAAAATATAATAAAACTTATTCATGAGTTTATTATCAATATCATGATGGAAAGGAAAAATCAGTGAATGTCGATTTTTAAATACTTCAGAAATTGAAATAATGCACCAAAGAATTTAGAAATACCTTGCGAGTGGATTCCATTATAATTTCTTGTATATGTCGAATGCCATAAAATAAATATTCAACCATTGAAAATTTATATTGAAAATAATGAAAATTGAATCATTGCCTTATCTTTTACAATTTCATTTTCAACTCTTAAATTTCATACAAGAGTTTTTAATAAACATTAAGAACATCGTAGAAAGAAAGTAAACACAATTTAAAGTAAACACAATTTTGGGAAGAATTAAAAGAATAGTTTTTCTTCAATTGCACAATAAAAAATCCTGATTTTAGGTCAAAAATGAATTTCGAATGTAAACAAATAGGTATTTAAAATTTAGAAATTTCAAGATTAAAAAAAGATAATAAGAAAATCTTTTTTGAAATTTAAAATATATTTCGAAATACTAAGAAATTTCGGTATACATTTTTTTTTCAAAATTATATATTTTTGAAGGTGAAACTTTAAGAAACTGCTTTTAAATTATGATATAACATTTATTCATATACTTATTTTCAAATGAATGAATAAACATAACTTAGAATATTTCAAATCTCTATTCCTTCAATTCTAATCTTCACGTGATACTTTATCACTGGAAATATTTCCTAAATGATTGAAAAGATTTATTTTATACCTTAAAGACAATGATCTTGGAAAGAATAATCATTTGACGTTATCCAAAATTTATGAGACTTCTATATTTTATATACTCTAAAAGACTTCAAAATATTCTTTCTCTTTTAGTGCTTTATGAGAGTGATTGGGCGAAAATTACTCTTCCTTTCTGTCAATTGCGATCTGCCTTTCTTTCTTCCAATAGCAAGTTGTTTAACAACTGAAATGTTTGAGGGAAGCATTTTAACATCAATATAACTTAATATATTAATATGTTGAAATTTTCTAAAATATATTTGAGCCAGCTGTCTTTCCTGAAACAAAAATCAAGTTTTCGCAAGAAAAATGTCATATGAGGAATTTGAACTACATTAGTATACCAACTAGAATCTGCAAGCATGTTTGATTATAAGCAGTTCAGTAAATATCGTTTGTTTTTGAAATCTTTAGTTGAAATGATTTGCAGCAATCTATCAAATATCTGAATATTTGAAAAGGAAACAAAACGCCTAATTTCCAATAAGAATAAAAATGGTTTTCATATATAATATGTGTGAAATATAAATGCAATGCATTTGAAAATACTTCTTTCTTTAAATCTCGTGTACATGTATTTCGGAAGCGGAAAAATAATAGATTTAAAGAAAAAGAAGACACAAAATGGTTTTTGGAACTTTATTTGATTTTAAAATGTATTTTTATTTGAGTGAAAAAATAATGGAATATTTTATTAATTAAAATTTGTTTAGAGTTTCCGATTTATCTGCACAGTTTTAATACAAATCTTTATATTCAGATGGACATACCTAGGCACAGTAACACATAAACAATAAAATTAATATCTAAGTAAAATTGTAGTTGCATTTAAGTAAAGTGCAGCGCACATGTTAAAACTATTCTTTCAGTGTCTACTCTTAAGTGGCGATGTGATCTTATATTATAGCGTACGTTATTTGAAAGAAAAAATTTAATTGTAGTTTTTAATAATCAATTCAGTAATATGAAATATATTTATGAATTAACGAGGGAAAATCTTAACATAGTATTTTGTTCTTTAATGTCAGTCCTTGATTTTACTGCAAAATATTAACTGATTCAAAAAATAAATATATAACTGAACATTTGTCAGAAAAGTACAGTCCATGCCATTTAATCAATAATTTGCTATACAATAATTTATATTTAAATAATACAACTCTATGTAATAGAATTATTGCTATCCAGGAAGCTTTAAAGAAGCGCAAAATAAATTCTTCTCGAGTAGAAAAGAAAAAAAAAACGATAGCGAAACAACTGAATTTGATCGATATGTTCAAGCCTGTGATAATTTAAAATAATATATTAATGTAGAAAAAAAAACATTGTTTTTAAGTCTTTTTAAATCAGTACGATGTATATAAATTTCTTTTTCCTTAAATTCTTTTGTACTACTAATAAAAATGTTGCTTTAAAACGAGACGTTAATATAAAAAAAAAACCAAAACAAACCAAACTAAACTAGTAATGCAATAATAAATCTGGATCTAATTAAACGGCTTTAATTATTAATGGCTGTTAAACAGCTAAAGTATTAATAAAAAAATACTTAAACATGAAGATAACTCAAAAATGAAATATGATATGTATTTGAAATTGATTTTAAATACATAAGCAAATTTGATCTACTCTCCTTTAAGCATTTTAAAGATTTAGTGAAATCAGTATTTGCAAATTCTGCCCTGTGCTATTTACATTTTGGGTATGGGAAAAGTCCTCTTTAATTAAAATTCTATAAAATTTCAAAATATTTATGAAACTAACCTTTTTATAAATTGTTAGGATTCAATTTTTCTGCCTTTTCTCAAAAGGCAACATTTTGAACAAACAGCACTTTTTGCTGGTACAAATTTATGATTCGTTTTCAAAATGGCACAAGCTACAAACTGCCCACAGTTTCTCATATTCTCTATTCTTTCAGAATCCGAGCAATCCTTGCGTCTATTACTGCTTAAACGTCTATGCACCTTGCATACTTTATGAAGAAAATGTTGCCAACGGCGGAAGGTGTTACACATACTCAAACACTGCAGGGGTAAGTGAATCAACTAGTTTGATCTCCTTTTTTATCGCTTTTCAAATGGCGAAAATAATAGCCGTAAAAATTTAAGATCTAAAGAAAATTATTTAAAAAATATTATGCCAATTTTCGGAAGAGGTAGAAAATATAAAACCTCATGTAAATCTGATCTGAAACGCCAACCAGATGAGATAGAATACATGTGTAAAAGAAGAAATTAGGAGTTAATAAAGGGTAAAAATTAATCATTTGGCTTACAGTTGATTGTACCTATTCGAATAATTTCATCCAGAATCAGGCAGGCTTCGCAATTGTGATCCGGATCCTGGTGAACTCTTTTCAAATAAAATGGGCTACCATGTATGATTTAAACTATTCTGTTTCTTTGCTATCGCGTTTACTTGTATGAGAATGGATAAACTGAAAAACTGTCGACCCAAGTCGGGTTTGATTGAAAATTTTATATGTATCTTCAATTCAGAAGTTAAAACTGTATATTAAATTTTATTTATGTAACTAGGTACCATTTTGTAGTTGTCCTCTTCATTTTCACCCGGATACATAGACAAATTTCCTTTGCATATATTTTGTTCAAAATTTGATAAAAATCTACAATTTTGGTATAATGTTCACTTTACAAATTTCATCACTCTAGCTCAAAGCTTTTCTGAGTTATCATTTTTATAGAAAGACAAACACAACTCCAAAAATATTTTTTTAGACTCGGAGAGATCTGAAAGGGAATAATTCTTCTAAGTCTGGAGTTATTTTTTTTTTTTTTTACGACTGCAATAATTTTCCATTTTAAGTTTTTTATATGAGAAAGTATGAAAGAATCAATAATTTATTTTTAGGTTTTTGTGTATCTCATCTTAATTGTATTGTCTTTTATAATTAGCGGAAAATTTTATTAAGTGTTCGGTATTTAAAAAAAATATTGTATATTTTGATTGAATATTTCCTTTTCTTATAGAAATTACCGATTTTTATTTTATAGAATTGCTTCAAAGGAAGATGCGTAGAAGGTAAGTAATTGCTTATAAATTTATTTTTAATTGCATTTGTAAGCGAAATAACCCGCACACAATGACAATAAGGCAATTAAAAAGCGGAGTAACACTTTCTTCGCCTAATGTTTTATTTTGATGAGTTTTTTACTGTGAAAACTAAGCAATTTTTTTTCTTTTTTTCTTTTTGCTCTTTAAAACGATTTCGGGAAAAAGAAATCGGGAAAATTTTAAATTTATGGGAAATTAAATAAAATTACAAGATTGAGAAATTTTTATAACTTTAAATTGTCTGTAGAAAACTAAATTATGTAGAGTAGTACTTTAAATATTTTTCTATTTTTTTCTTTTTCTATTTAGGCTTTAGTTTGCGATAAAATCCATTTTAATGCAAGCAGATGAAATATATCTACTCTAATGAATAATGAAAATATGAAAAAATATGGTTTTATTTGACTGAAAAGTGATGAGAAGCAAAGCCTTCTAATCGTTTATCAAATAATTTGTTCAAACTTATGTAAATTGACTCACAAGGGGTGTTCAAATGAAAAGATACGAAACGACACTGTGGGTATAAATGAAGACTTTATTCAAAGTACACACCATAGGCGTGAGCACAATGATCCCATTGATTATCGAGTCCAATGATTCCTTGTTCCTGTAACCGTGACGAGACCCAGTACTTCACAGCGTGCTTGAAATTGCTGTCTGAGTTGAAGCGCTTCCCTTTCAGATGTTTTTTCAGGGAACCAAACACAAGAAAGTCACAGAGCGACATGTCCTCGCTGTAAGGCGGATGGTCGAGCTGCTCCCACTTGAACTTGGCCAGTTCCAGTTGTTACGACGTTTCGTACCTTTTCATTTCAACACCCCTTGTATTACGTAGATTTCAAATTAAGATGTATTTCTGACCAATATTTAAACACTGAAGTACAACCAATGAATCACATGAAATGTTCTAATATTTTTTTTTCTCATTATGAAGAATCAAAACAACTACATGAAATCGTTTCAAATGTTCAGATTGTTTTTTGTTGTTGTTGTTCAGGAACTGAAATACAATCTCGGAACAACATGCGGAGACACCCAACTGTACTCTGCTGCCATTCTTTATATATGAAAACTAAAAACATCATTTTTAATATCATTTTAAAGCTAGTAACGTATGTTAAAGGCATTGTACCTAAAAATTGACAAATTCTGAAATTTTCAAAAAACATATAGAATAATTCTAAAATTCTGAAAATCGATACATTATAATCCGGCTAGAACAAAAAAAAATGACATTGTAAGAATTGCTAAAGCAGAAAATGATCAGATTTATTAAATTATTAAGTAATTTAAAATGCCGCTTTATTTAAAGCATAGATGTTCAGATTAAAATATGTTACAAAAAAATATTATATTTTTAAAATGTTTAGTTGCTGTAACACGTTAATCCTTTTTACGCATTAAAAATAATCTTAAATCTTGTATAAATACTAATTAACTTGAATAAATCCGAAGTGATTTTTGAGATTTTTATCATTATATTTGAAAATGTCCTTCCTTAACATGCAATATTTTAACATCATGAATTTTGCTGTTTTAGGTTTTTTTTTCTGTGCATTTAACATTAAAGGCATTCTACATTTTTTTTCAGTTTTTAATTGAAAATTTTATTTACATTATATATTGAAAGGTTTCTAAGAGAATAAAATGATATAAAAAAAACAATATAATAATTTTCAAATGTCCTCTTGTTCTATTACTTATTTCGAAAACGAAGCAATGCATTTTGATTCAAGCAAGTTTCTTAGAAATCATTCAAAACTTTTTAAATAATTTTTAAAGAATTCCAAGAACAAAATGCATTTGATTGTTAATTAAAATCAGTTTCATTTAATATTCCAGCAATAAAATTAAAAAATTAATTTTTTATAAAAGTTTATTTTATAATTTTTGAATATATCATTGCAAATTTTTTTAATTATCGTAATAATAATCAGCAATTTTTTTTAAAATTCATTTCATAATTCGACAAATATTATAATTGAGATACATTTTTCAAGTACAAGTTACATGAAAATATGACAATCTGATTTAACATAAAAAATAATAAATTATTTTCTCAATACTGAAATGTTCTTAATTTCAAATGAAGAATTTTACATCAAATCTCCTAGTTCAATAAAAAACTTATGGATGTAAATTTTTCGATCTCAATATTATGCAATATAAATTACATCAGGTGAGAATGTATCTAATAAGTAGGATCTAAAATTTATTTTTTCTCATACATAATTAGAAGAAAATATACTGTATGATATTTCTGAATACACATTTCTAAGACATCACTAAAATGAATAAATAACGTGGAAATTCACACAAGAGATAACAAAATATCTTTTAATTACAACAGACACTTAAATATCACAGAAGTAACCTCAAAAATGCAAAATTTAAGAACCATATTAAGGGGTTTTTTTTTGAATAAATATTCAGCTACAAAGAAACTTAATGAGACAGTTTAAAAAATAATTATGTTTGAATTCCATTTCGATTTTAAGTGCAACAAAAACAATTTTGAAAATGCAAGAAGTAATGGATCAGATATGATAGTTCAATTGCGATAGTATGGGATAAAATATTTATTCTTTAATGTGCATTATTACATTTCATTTTATATTCGCTTGAATGAATCAATTATATGCGTAAACATAGAAATGTTAAACTGATTTATTAATCAATTCTTTATGGTGCAATTGAATTGTCCATACTAAAATTTCATAAATATAAATCAATCAAAAAATATATACACCCTTCGAACAATTTCTGCACCCTAAATCAAACGATATAATAAAAATGCAAAATTTCTGTTCCATGATTTAATGTAAATCGACTTTATCAGCAATACCTTGATAAAACTATTGATAAAAAGGCGGCAGATTGAATTGGAAATATAATTTCGATATCATTTGGTATTTGGACGCAATCTCAGTGGGTGGTGTCATCTATTTTTGAATAATAAGTTCCTGGTATCTTCGTAAAAAGAAGTGGCTTTTGATCAATTTTTATTTTGAATTGTGCAGCAGTAATGAAATGGGTGTTTGAGGGAACGAATCATTGATCTCTTCCTTTTTACCCTAATTCTGTTATCCCTGAAAGTCCATCCAGATAGCTCTTCTATTGAATATAATTCAAATTTATTAATCATTCCAATGGTAAAAAGTTAGGAATTGATTTGAAACCTAAAAGCAGTTTATAACTTTATTTTTATACTTTATAAAGATTAGATTCTGAATTCATTTTTGGAGCACTATATGGATAAAGATATTTGGCATGTACATTTCATTCTGCTAAATCAACACCATTATTCCATTTTCATATCCATCAGGACAATTCAAATTCATTGATTAGAAACATTTATAAAATAGTAATGTTTAGTGCGTAAGAGTTTAATATTATTTGTGAGATGAAACTGAAAACTATTTAAAATTGCTGAGCTAATGAAATTTAAAATAAAAAGTTATCAAATTACTAATGTCCAAATTAATAGCAGAAATAACTCCTATAAAATTCTTTTTTTTTCGTTAAAATGTTATACCTACAGGAGGATTGCCTTTTGGGAGAGCGGTCTACTACGATAAAGATGTGGCAGGTAGAGATGGCAGTGAATCTGGAAGCTATGCAGCAAGTACAACAGGAGGTGTTAGCAGAGATGGACCGGGATATTTTGGAGGAAGTAAGGGCGGAAGTGGAGATGCACGCACGACCTCTGATGGAGGAGCAAGTTCAGTAGGAAGTGGAACAGCTTCATCAGGAGCAGCAGCTGCATCAGATAGTCGGGGATCACTCGCTGCATCAGGATCAACAGCTGCTGGAGAAGGAAGAAGAGCAAACGCTGCATCAGGAGCAACAGCTGCATCAGATAGTGGTGGATCACTCGCTGCATCAGGAGCAGCAGCTGCATCGGGACGAGGTGGATCACTCGCCGCATCAGGATCAACAGCTGCTGCAGAAGGAAGAAGAGCAAACGCTGCATCAGGAGCGGCAGCTGCATCGGGAAGAGGAGGATCACTTGCTGCATCAGGAGCAGAAGCTGCATCGGGAAGAGGAGGATCACTCGCCGCATCAGTATCCACAGCTGCTGCAGAAGGAAGAAGAGGAATCGCTGCATCAGGAGCAGAAGCTGCATCGGATAGAGGAGGATCACTTGCTGCATCAGGAGCAGCGGCTGCTGCAGAAGGAAGAAGAGCAAACGCTGCATCAGGATCAACAGCTGCGGCAGGAGGAAGAAGATCAAACGCTGCATCGGGAGCAGCAGCTGCATCGGGACGAGGAGGATCACTCGCCGCATCAGGATCAACAGCTGCTGCGGATGGAAGAAGAGCAAACGCTGCATCAGGAGCGGCAGCTGCATCGGATAGAGGAGGATCACT
>JAPMOR010123873.1:0-12867 GCA_026543865.1 Argiope aurantia | reverse complement strand
CGAGATATAAATGTGTCCATATCAATTAATCTAAACATCGTTAGTGTGTAAGCTAAATCCTTACATTTAACTGATACAAAACAGTGATAAAAAGATGAGAGAAATGTATTCGGATCAATATTCATCTTTCACAACACTGTTTTAATTAAAATTGAACCTGATTTTTAATAAAACTATCTAAAGAAATAAATTACTGCAATTAAAAGAATTCATAATCGACTTTGGTCAATACTCTTCTAATTTTTCTTTAATGTATGGTACAGTATTCCGTATCATGATATTTTATGTTAATATAAAACCCGATAGAGTTATATTATCAGTGCCTTAATGAGTAAAGATATATTATGGATGAGGACATGAATCGGAAAAAAAAGGATAGAGATACCGTTTGCAATTTTAGCCAATAGTTATCTACTTGATCTGTAATGGAATTTTTCATAATATCTTTCATTATGTGAAATGCAAAAGTAGAACAATTTTGCCTAAAAGTCTACTAGTAAGGTAACCTATGATAATTTAATCGGACTCAGTCAGATTTTCATTTTAGGTACTATCTGGCCGCTCGAAAATCAATTTGATCTATAAAAGATTTTACATTTTTCCTTTGTCACGAGTCTGACACGCTGATTTAACTGAATATACTAGTTCAATCTGAACAATATACAGCAAAAATGCTATACAATGTAATTATTATGATTTTATTTTTCTGCGTAACTGATCTTTAATTTTTTTCTAACTCTCCGGTACAATTTTTACTTCATTGCTGTGATATGACAGCTGTTTGGTTTCAGAAGATACAAATGGGCTATTAACACATACACTACCATGAGTATTACCCGTGATCACGCCTAGTTTTAAATTAGACCAAGTCATTTCTTTAAAAGACACCCTTCCCTACAATAATTAATAAATAGAAAAAAAGGCGGATATCTAATTAGATACGGGGTTCGAGTATCAGGTTTAAGCCATGGCAGTGAGCATCTTAAGGGACATTCTAGCAACTCTGAGCTGATGTCAGAGGATTAGGATGGCATCTGAGAAAGCACACATTTCAAACATCTGCGCCATTTCATTGGAACGATATTCGATTCTTAAATAACTTAACATGAACACGATACATTTACACGGTATACATTTTTGATATCAAGACTCAAACCCACAGTTTTCAAAGTCCGAAATCGAGATTCCGCAACTTAAAAGACGGTATATACGACATGCTCAACCTTACTTATTGCTAAAGAGAGAAGATAAGAAAAGCTCATCAAACAAAATGTGGATCTGGACCACATACTTTATCTCAATGATTTAAAAAAAAATAGGGAAGGTTTTTACCATTTTCCTATGTAAGAATATATGATTCAAAAAGATAATTTAATCTTTCGCGCTTCTACAATAGCTTAGGAAATGTAGAAAGCATTTATCTGTTCCTATACCTTCCTTTAAAAGGATAATTTCAAATAATATTATAGCAATTGGATTACCACAGATTAAAAAAATGATTATTTATAGAATGTTTCAAAAGGTATTTAATAAGTTTTAAATTTTAATGTTGACGCTTACTCAATTTATTAAATATTATAATATTTTATTCGAAGTAAAATACTTAAAATCGTTCAAAAATAGTAAAAGAATTAATCTTTCATTGCATGATTTTATCCTTTTTGTTCCATGATGTTTAAAAATTTCTACTATTAATATGTAATATAAAATAATTATAAAACAGTATGATGGAAATATCATCATCATGAAAATTTACTTGTTAATCTCAGTACAAAATCTTCAATAATCCTCTCTTCTAAATTTCTCCTCTTATTATTGCTTTTATTAGCAAAACAAATCTCAGATTAGTTACGCGTTTCTTCCGACAACAACAAACAACGGAATGACAAAGTTAAACCCGCTATAATGATTGTGACATTTGATTTTAATCTTTACAGCTACCTTCCTTATTACGCAATAGTCGTGAAAAAAGTTGTCAGCAGCAACCAATTTACAGTATACTTTTACTATTCACTAAATGTTATGATGGAAGTTTCACGTAAAGTAGGGTTAAGGAATGTATAGAAAAAAAAACTATACAATCTATACAAAACTATACTTATTGTTTTTTATTCTTCCATCGTCTGATGTTTTTTTTTCTTTAATGAAGTCTATTTAAAATCTTCCTTTATAAATGCATTAACACAAAGCAATCTCGATATCAATGGCTATTTCAGTTTAAGCATAGCATGTAGCAATCATGTTACATCTTTAACGTTATCACTAGTGCCATTCTACTACCACTCGGCAAACCCAAACTATTTAATATTACGCTAGGAGATGGGTTTTACCACACCATCCAATTTGAAAAGCCCGAACACTCCGAATGGAATCAGCATGATTGGAATTCCAATACTCTTGGGAGGAATTAAATATTGACTTGGTGGAACACATATAATATTGATTTCAGTGCAGACCATAATAATGTCCAACCAACCAATACACCTTGTTTACATAGATCCAGATCAACGGTACTGGCATGTTTACATGCTCAAATCATGGTGAGGCTATTACTACGCTTTGTCATTTCACGGTACAAAGGATTGATGTGTGCGCAGAGATTGCAATATATCTCCCATGCACTTATTTCGCTGTAAGTTTAGACGTGGCGATAATAATAAAAGAGATGCTTGATATCAGGTTTGTCATAAAGCACTAATGAAATTGTACGGCATTAATTTCCAATGAATTGATAAAGCCTCCTTGGAAAATATGCTAATTCATTAAAGTCAGTGTCTAGATGAAAGATGATGATTAATGGGCAGTTTCGATTGTTTCCTCAGATAGATGGTTTCATCATTAGCTATTTTGAATATTGTACTGCCTCTTCACGCTTTAGAAAATAGCGGATCGGATTTGCAATTGCTGAAATGCTAGTTTATCACATATAATTAAATTTTTGAGATATAATACACAATAATAGAATTATGTGCTAAATACATTTCATTGCAGTTGCCTAAATATGGAGTAATTTTACATTCTATGAAGTAGTGTACAAATAGTTATATTAGTAATTTTGTATTTTTTGCTTTACTCCAACATTAAATTAATTCCTTAATTGTTGCTTCTAAATAACCTCTAAATTGCATTATTTAGAAAAGGCGAAAACACTCAAAATATATTTATATTTATTTCGTACTTATAGTCAAAAGTATATGTGGTAGTTAAATATTTTTTCAGAGAAGTTTAAAATTTGTGAAGAAGCTTAGAAGCTTGATTGCACAATAAATGTATTATTAATAATAATAATAAAAATATTTTTTGCAAGTAACACGATGTTATACAATATTGTGCTATATTAAATTAATATATGGATAAATATTCAACAATATTATGCAATATTATTTAATATCATGCAATGTTGCACAATATATGTGTGCTATTGAAGTAATGTGTAATTGATATACAAAATAAATCTAAATACCACTTGTTGATACATTTTAAACCTTCTTCTCAGAATAAATTTTAAATATAGAAGGAAAACAAATTGATAAACATTTCCAACAATAATCTATTTAAAGCCTTTAAAGTTGTTGAAAAAAAGATTTTATCATTAAAATCTACTGACATGATACTTTGTCTTTTTCATACCTTTAAGAAAGAGTAGTCAGTGAATGAGGATCAATATTTAGGTAAAATATTATACTCTAAAAACAGGTTATTTTGAAAGCAAAGAAAAACTATAAATCTTACAATCATCTAAAAATAATTAAATCGCAATAATTTTGAATAACTTTGACATTTAAACAATTTTCTTTTATATACCACTAATCAATAATTTTGACAATAAAAATATACTTTCAAATCGAATTTTATTTAATTTCAAATAAATTTTTTTCCCTCAGGATTTTTGTTTGAATTACATAAATATGAATTTAATCGGGATGGGTTTCGAGGAAAAGCACCTGTTCTATCTATCGGAGCTTTACATTTGATGCTTTATCAATTTCAATGGGAATGTAAATTGGCTTATTTAGAACATCCGGATCGAGTTATCGTTTCTTTTTTGCATATATATTCTCCTTGGGGCTTCAGAATTCTCTGATCTTGATTGATACACGGTTTTATCTTATAATTAAGTTGAAAAAGGAAGATTGTAATTAGCTAAATGAAACAACATTTATTAGTTAAGGAAAAATTTAAGGGCTTTAATTTATTGCTTAATTTTTTTTATAATAAGAAGGCATTTGTCTAGCAACAGTTATAACAAGTAATTCACACACACATATACAAGTTAAATCTGTAATTACAAGGACAAATTTTAAGGAGGGAGGGGAATCAATCATACAGAGCCAAATAATTTTTACAATGGAACATGGAATCAGAAATACGAAGAGAATTTTGAAAGAAAACTAATGTACATTAACTCCACCAACATATTTTCAAGAATAACAATACGCGAATATGGTAAAACGTCTGACAGGATATTCTTCTAACATTTACTTTAAGCATTCCAAAGATTAAAATTTCATCTGCCAAGCTGAGTATGAATTGTAATGTTCATTTTAAGAAACTGTATCGTTATGCTACTGTGATTTTGCACTATTCTAAATTACATTTCACATTTTGATTATTTGTTTATGCGCTTGCATTGCTTCGAAGTTTGATTGGGCGGACCAAATTATTTTCCTCATCAAACGGTATGAATACGCTAAAGTTTTTCTGAAAATAACCCTCTTATTACTTCCAAAATATCACATAATTACACTTTAATGTAATTAAACAGTAATTAAAGCTTCTGGTTTTAAGCTAACGTTTATTGCCATTTCTTCTTAAAAAATTATCTGAATTCAATTGATGTAAATTGTTTAATTAGTTATTCATGTCAATCACCATAAAATGCTTAATAATTTAACTACTTAAATTATCTTTTGTTTCTCAGATGATTATACTGCCATTTTGTGCGTAGAATAGTCAAAATTCAAATGAAGAACTGAAATTAGACCAGACTGAATAAAAGACGGATTTTATAGAATAATTATGTACTTATTTTGAGGCGTTAAACTCTATGTTTCAATTCTAAAACTTTCTCTTAATTATACAGCAATGATTTTATGAAAAATTAATATATAATATCATCAGAACGCGCATATGTATAGATTTAGTTACTAAAATATTTAAAAAAAGTACTAGTGCAAAATATACATAAAAATTTATTTTCAAAAATTGTTCGAAATTAAAGTTACAAGATAAAAATAACACTGACGCTACTGAAAAGTATATTTCAGGAGCGTCATAGCGTCATATAATTTTACAACGAATTAAAAATGGTTATTTCGCAATATTTTGCACCGAAATTATTTAGAGAAAATCGAAAAAAAAATCTTTATTGAATTTTTAATTAAAATTTTTTAAAAAAATTCTTACTCAGAAACTATTATCCAAGAAATTTTCTGCGAAAAACATATCGCGCCAAATTTGGCAACTCTTTAGTTCACAGTCAACGCTGTAAATGGTTTTTCAATGATTTTTGCGTCGTAAATAACGCAATTTACAAACAGTATTCCCATCAATAAACATTACCATGTTAAAAAGTAAAGACGTACATCTTATACAACAAAATGTGAAGATATGATTTCGGCGAACAATTCAATAACACTGTCTTAAAAACGTGGCTTTAAAAAAGAAAGCAAGACAGAAAAACTTCCTAGTCTAAACCAACAATCCATTATGTCGCTAATGGGCACTTACTTTTCTTATGCTCTCTAGTTGCATTATTCAACACAGTGGTGTTTGCTTCTTACATATTTTAGATGATTATTTAGGTTTGAAGTTTCCGTCTTGAGTGGTGACACTAATGGAACTACACCGTGGTGGATGCATCAATATCAAAAATTCACTTTACACCCTAATGTGCCGTTTTGTTGTCAAATGTTTTAAAAAGGAACACACGAATAAAATAGAAAAATAAAAATGGCAACAAATGGAAACAACAAGTGAAAATGACTTAGATTCGACTTCAAAAAATTTACAATGCTATCTTTTTTTTTCTTTGCTTACCTTTTTATTTTTATAACAAATTTATAAAGAAATGTTTTGACTAGATCTTAATGATTTATATAATAAGGTAAATATGATTTAATTAATTAATAACACAATTATTTTTTATTGTGAGTGGATTATCTTATATAAGCATTATCATTAAACAAGCTATATTATTATTTTATGAATATAATGACTACAATTATATTATAATTTAAAAATAGATTTTTTTTATTCAATGAAAATGATGCAGAGCAAAGATGAAAGGTAATTAAATAAGAATATATGCTTTTTCCATAATGCTGAAAAATCCAATACTGAAATAATTATCTAATATTGAAAAATAATAATTATTTAATGTTGAGAGTCTTTGATTAAGGATAAAGTTATAAAGCCTTTATGCTAGAATGAAATTAAATTTATGCATTACTTCCCTAGACAATAAAGAAGAAATATATATATTTTTAATTTCTAAACAAAATTTACTATTTTCTATATAGTTATAAGCATGAGTCACCGCTTTTTAAATATGGAATCGGCTTTGCCAGAATAACCGTTTTTTATTATTTCAATAAAGAGGTGGGAATTCGATGATGTAATCTCAGATTAAATCAATGTTAGGCTTTTGTAAACGTAGAGTAAAATCCTCAAAAAGCTGTTTTTAAAAACACGATTTTATTTTTGATATAAATGTAGAATTTTCATTATAATTATGTTCTACTCCTCCTTCGCTTTTCATTTACCAATTCATTATTACAATGAGTATGGGATCATGAAAGGAATTTTCTTTCAATTCAAATTAAAAGAAATAAAAATTTAACTATATGAATATATTATCTAACAATTACGAAAATAGTAAAATATTGTATTATCATTGAAAACATGCATGTGTAAAAGGTCAATAATTACAATACAAAACCCCTCATTTTTATAAACATGAAACCAGCTGAACTTAGTAAAATTATGTAAGAAACAAAGCAAAGATTTCTTTTTAGTAAATAATTTAAAAATTTATCCTCGATTCATTGATTTAATAGAAGAAGAAAGTTTCCAAATTCTGAATTCTTTTTTTTTAATCCCCGAAACTTTCCAATCGGTAAAATCAAATGCCTCATATATGAAAATGAGGATCGCTTTGCATCAATTCATCTTAATAAGAGGCATGATCCTTCAGATTCCCGAACATTAATCAGGGCTGGGATATATAAAAATTTAATTCAAAAATAAAACTAGCTGCACTGTTAGATTGAATTGTATTTAATTGCAAAGTGATAAATTTATTATCTTTATATTTCTTATCGGTTTCTCAAAAATTGTGGATGCATATCATAGCGTGTATTAATTTGGATTCATTTAACTTGAAATGATATGGTTCAATCAGAAGACAATTTAAACAATAAGGGGTTTTAAAAAAATTCTAGCTGGGTTAAATGTATATCATTAAAAATATAAAAGATATTATAAATTGTAGATTCAATATTGAAATTGTATGTTACTTACCTATATACTATTAATAAAGATAACAGAATTTATCACCACCTGGAAAAGAAGAACTAAAATGAGAATTTTGAACAAAACATTAAATAATTACATAATGACTATTTTGGCAGTAAATACATGATATAAAATTCAATCAAAACTTTCAATAATTGCATAATAACGTTTTACCATTAAATGCATGACACAAAATTCAATACATGTGGATATGTTTCTAGTTAAATACTACATTTTCTATTAAAAATAAGAAGCAAGTTTAATTTTAGAACTTCCATTTGATATTTATGAATACTTATAGAAACATTTCAACTTAAAAAAGAATGATGCACCATATTACGATGTTAAATAATTTTTCTTTAAAAAAGAATAAAATAATGTATTAAAGCATGTATTAAATAAAGAATTTATTTAATACATGCGTATAGCATTAAATAAAATATTGAGCCTTAATGCATAAAGAGCATTATGGCAAGCATTTATTTATGGCAAGCAAGTTTAATTTTACTTTAAAAAAATTTTTCAGAAAAATGAAGCTGAACGATAAAAGGTTGAATCAGCATACCCAAGATTAAAAATGGAATTTTCTAGCTTTAATCTTAAGCAAATGCAAAAGTTTTTAGTTTAGTTTAATCTTAAGAATAAATCGGAAACAAGCATTTCCAGGGATTCGAAGATTTTCATTCTTTATTCCAATCATGAACAAGGGAATAAAACAAAATAAATTCTATAGAAATTGTTTCTAAATAGCTTTTGTATAATTCGAGATCAGAACCGAATTTAAACTCTTGTTCTTGCAAAAGTTGTATTTTATGAGGGTATTTACTTGTTGAGTTTGTTTATTTCGAAATTTAGTCTTAAATTCTTTAAAAATGTATTCAATCCAGCTTAGGCCTGAAATAACAATTGAATAACAATTTTATTTGAGAATAGGCTGGCATGATACACAATGTAATGCTATGTACTCTACAAAGTCAAAGGTTGGGCAGCCGCATTTCGCCTTTTTTTTTTTTAATATAAGATAATTTGCTTGATACGTATACGGTATCGAACTCAGTGTTCACTTAGCAATGAAAAATGATTGAACTGTTTACACAGAATCATTATTCAAGATTGTGAAATATCAATTGCTTCTATCAACACAAGCACTCTATTCTGCTTTACATTGATTGCATCTATTGATTTGTTCTTCACGCATTTACATTAAAATTGTGAATCATTTTAGAATTATTTCATATATAATAGATTAGTGGACTCACATGATTGAACCCATAATAATCCGCATCAGAAATTCAAATGCTTCAAAAATTAACAACAAATTAGGATACAATTGATAGAAATGACGTAAGAATTCCTTTATATCAGATGAATATGTTGATAATCTGGGCGTGAATCAAAATTTGCCAGATATCTCAACTAGAGTTCAACTCTCATAATTTAACATGTGTTTTAAAATATATCAAAAGAAAGAAGAAAAAGTCAGCCGAAAATTATTTAAATGAATGCTATGACATTTTTAGTTATCAGAATTCTGCTTAGAATAATTTTTCTTTCTCCGAGTAAATGCACTTGTCGGTCTGAATTCCAAATTTTACCAACTCAAAGCTATGCCATGTGTTATCAAATACTCCGATACCAAATTACTAACCATAATTACCAAAATGCGATACCCGACTCTCATATTTCCCCACTAAATGGAGAATAAATGAATATTAGTAAATTACTAAAAAAATATAAATAAAAATGTCTTCGGTACAGATATTTGATCATACAATAAGAAAACTGATGGTTTATAAAATAATACAAAATCTCCAATTATATATAAAATCTTTTCTCTTATTTTCAATAAAAGCTGTGAAATTCACAAATAACGACATTATTTTAATATTAAAAATGTTTAAGAGACATTCTGGAGTTTTTTTTGTTTTTGTTTTTTTCAGTTTGTTATGTAGGGAAATTTATTTTAATCATGAGAAAATATGGGAAGAAAATTAGGTCTGAATATTAATCCTGAATTAAACATTCTATATATTACATGGTAATAATAAAATAGTAAGAAAAAATTATAAAAACAAAGAATTAAAATTCCTAATTAAATTACTATAAACATCATGCAAAACATAAAACAATCCCAAAATCTGAATTTGAAGTACATCGCATTTTTTAATCTCTTAGGTTATATTTTCAATAATGACGTCAATTTCATGCATATTTTAAATTAGTTTTAATTATTTTTCAATGAGATAATAGCTATACAAAAACAAAATATCGCTTTAAAAAATTAAACTTTCAGCTTTCTAATAATATTTGCTAAATTATTAGTAAGGCATTCCTCAAAGATGGCTCATCTGTACATACAGATCGTGCTTTATCGCAGTTGCAGAATGTTCAAATCAATCTAAGATTAGAAATTGTTTCTGAAGAACAGCGACATTCCAGATGGACAATATGTGCAATTTCATTGGTTTTCCAAGAACTTTGTTGCCAGCATCATATGCCTTTGGCAGACTTTTAGTTCCAAAGTAAAAGATGACGTACAAAAAGTGGCTGACACACCGATATTGTTACGAAGACTTTTTTCCCGACATTCTTTGCCAGTTTTATTAGAAAGAAGCAAGAATGAAGTTTTTTAACACTTTAGACATCTTCCGACTGGAAAGCCGCCTTCGGGCTTTGATACCTGATGATAAAAAAGAGCATTTACCAAAGGATAGGCACGTTCTGAAACGCTTGGAAGTCATCCGAATGTTCGAAAATTGTTTTCCTTAAAATTAGGCTTAGGGATGAACTGATTTTCAATTTAGCTTTTCGGATGCTTTGTTCTTAAAACTGAATTAATTTGATATCTGTTCCGCTAATTTAATCAAATCTGAAATCGATGCGTTTGTTGATAAAAGCGATAGCAAAATCGATATCAGGGGGCATCTTCAAAGAATATTTGAAAGCGAAATTAAATGCTGATTGTTTATTTAAACACTGTTATTAGGAGCAATAATTAGTTGATTAAAGAATCTTTATATTTGGCGCACAAAAATTATTGTAAATACTTTGTTTCAGTTCTCGAAAGAAAGTCAATGTATAAAGAGATTGAACATAATTATTCTAGATGCTTCATGGTTCCTTGATGATAATGGTTTTCAGTGATATTAGCTGATAACAGGTATCAATTAAAACTATCTTACTGGTTTATTTTTAACACTATACGTTACTATCTATTACTAGGACATTATCGTAATTTGTAACATTATATAAAAAAATTTCAAGGATACTAAATTCGTTAAATTTATCGTGTTTTATTTCTCTACTATTGTAAAAGCACAAATTATTGGTAAATATTTATTAATTCTCCATCGACTGCGATATACTACACTCAATATTTTTTTGATGGGAAATACCTTCATAGTTCGTAGCAAATTTTATTTTACTACAATAATATATTCAACTAGCGTAAATGGTTTTCTCCGAACTTTCTCGTATTGTCTCCAATATCTCAAAGAAAGCTAGCGAACAATAATAACAATAGATTATTTACCTCGCAATTAGTCTTTTTTTACTAAATATTGTCTCTAAAGTTTTTTTTTTTACTCAATTTCAAATATTCTTGCAGCTGAAAATGTATTTCAGAAATAAATTCTAATGCGTATTCTTTTTTTCAGCTATTCCCCATTTGGGAAACTCAATAATTTTAAAAATATATTCTCATTAAAAACAAATTTATTTTCAAGCTAATATAAAATCGCATATCAATATTACTAAATGCTTTTAAAGGTAGGTAGGTATGTAGGGTTTATTGGCACAAGAGCCATGTGAAGCCATACTGCACCAGTCATATGGTTTAATTTAAGAGCACAATAATATGAACCCAATCAATTAATTATAAATTAATTATACTGAGATAAAATGCCTAAAATTTATGCGATGTAGCAATCAACTAATAAAATTTTTAAATTTCTGAATCACAGAAATAAAATAATTATGAAACAAAGTAAAAGTGTGAGGTTAATGATACAACTTCATAAAAAATCACTAACAGACATTAAAAAATGCTTTTAAAAGTGGGGAAAATATTTCCAGAATTTCGTCATTGATATTTAACATTTTAAATGAAGCATTCGCGATGTTTTATTATCACAGCAATACATTTGTAAATATTTTAGCTTAACCGCTTGCAACCAGTGGATAAGCGTTCACTTATAAAAACGAGAAGTCTTCGAATCTAATAACGCTAGTGGAAGCCTTTCTACGACTTTTTGCAAAGATATGTCTCATAGTTTTGCAACTCATCAATATTGAAAATGCAGTTAAGATCCAAAAAAATCATGTTGTTACTTTTTGATCTAAAATCCGACTTCGGATAACTTTTTTTTTCTCAATAAATTCAATAAATATTTCTTTCAATTATTGGCTGCATCCGCAAGCATTGAAGCTAAAATTAGTCGATGTGGGATCGTATATATATTTCGCCTTGAAAAAAAAATGTAAAAACATTTAAGTAAACAAATCTGAAATTCTTCAATTTCGATTAAAATACTGATTGAAAATGTTTATAAATAGATTTAGCAGAGCCCCCCAAAAATGTTTTAATTAAACTTGAAATGGCAAATGTCTTTTAGTCTTTTTTTAATGAAGAACCTAGTTGACACAAAATTATAAATAATAAATTGTAAACAAAAATATTTTTCCAGTCTAATAAACTCTAAAATCTAGTTAGTGTTAAATAACTTTTAGTAACAAATTATTAATGAGTAGCTTTAATTGGTACTTTTTCTTTTAAATACAAAAACAGATCCGTTCAATAATTAAGAGCAAGTAAAAAGGACAAAGAAATTATAAACAATGACGTAAAAATACACTGTTTAGCTATTTTACAATACTCTCAATGCTAGAACGAAATAGGCTCAATTACGTACACCAAATAGGAAATATAATGGCATACATCGTTGAAAAATCAGCACTTATTGTCTAAAAACGATTAACTTAAATTAAACAATTGAATAAAAGAATACGAGTAATAAAAACTAAGGAATATAAATAGAAGCGACATTCATATAAAAAATAGAGTTAATTTAAAAACTTCATTTCAGAGGCATTTCTATGAAATAACTAATTGAATTCAATTTAAAGATAATAAAAATATGACAATACTGTTGGGAAAAAAAGGACCAGTTTGAAACAAACTTATTAAGTTTCTTTAGTTATACTTATTTTAGTCAATATACGCTTAAAAGAAATTATACATTATTTCAATTCTTTTATTAGTAATGTGTATAAAAGAACATTATATGAAAAACAACCGATTGCATTACGTTCAAGATTTTTATTCGTTTTTTCGAATACTTTGAAAGAAGTTTT
>JAPMOR010123865.1:87151-98015 GCA_026543865.1 Argiope aurantia | reverse complement strand
ATTAATCATCAAAAGTCTCGCCAAGGATGACACAATGGATTCAATAAAAATGCTCAATTGATTTCAAAAATTGATATTTAGCAACTATTGTACACCAATGCCCTGCAATCCGTTCTCTGGCACGATTAGTTTATTAGAGAGTATGCGAGCTAATTTTTGGGAGATCTCTCTGGCTGGTTTATATTAACGTATCAAATATTTTACTTTACTATATTATAAAGCACTACTATATAATATTGTAAACTAGAAAAGCACTTGATGGTTCTTCAAATTAGCGTGTAAAGGGATCGTTACTTTTAGGTTTCGGTAACTGTGCATTATAAGAGTAAAGGTATAAGTGTTTCCATCCTTCCTTTTTTTGAGTATATAAATACAGAACTAATATTTCCTTTTTTTTAAATTGTAGTTCATATTCCTCCTGCTCGCCAGTGTTTTGGCTTGCGCACTAGCAGGCTACCGCTACGGATACGGGTATGGATATCCTTCTTATGGCCATTACGGAGGATATTACGGAGGACATTATGGACGCGGACTGTACAACTACGGCCACAAAGCTTACCGTTACTTCCATTAATGAGATATTATTAAAGGTTAGTAAGCATTCCTTTTTTATACAAAATTAGATGTACCCGTATAGCGTGGCACGTGGCATAACATCCAAGAGGGAAAATTAGATTTAAACTTAAGTCTAGTCTCTACTTCATATGGCATGGACATGTCACAACATCAAACAAACATAAAAATATGTTTAGAAATCATCAAAAATAACTACAAGACAACTTTTATAGCACACATTCAGAAATATTTAGACTGTTAAAAAAATAAAAATTTAATGTGCTCCGGCCAAGGTTGAATTTCCTTTTTTGGTGGCATAATTAATTTTGAATTCGCTGTTTAAAATGAGACGTAAACAAAAAAATGTATCGCATATGCAAGCCACAGTTCTTGTTATATGCGCATGCGCAGTTTAATGTTTTCGCACATGCGCAGATAAGTGCAAAGCACAGATACCGCTGTTTTACGAATGCGCGAATCGTAGTAGAAAAATAATTAAAATCGCAATTAATCGCTCCTTTTTTTTATTTTGATATGACTTCAATTTACTATAACCTTCCTCAATAAATGTTCTACGAAATGGTACAAACATCACCAATATCAGTTAAGTATTTCTCGAGTTTTTCTCTTTCAAACATACAGATACTTTCAGCAGACTTCATTTTGTACTATGTATAAATAAAGAGATTATTCAAAAACAGATACCAGACAATATCGATGTAATGAAAGTAAGCTTGCTTTGTGAATTTTGATTTATAATATTTTAAAAATAAAAATAAATATCCTTGTACAACATAGAAAAAAAGAACAACAAATTAAATATAAAAACTTCTGTTTATATAATTGAAATATTTAAATGTTGCTATATTGATTGGATAAATATCAACAAAAAAAAAGCTTTTTTCAATATGCTTTTTTTTCGATAAGCAAATTTTGATTGGCACAAAAAAGAAGTAAATGATTAATTTTTTTAAAAATTCTTTAACCTATGCTCAGTTAACAAAATGTTTGAAATGAATGATATTTGAATATTTTTATTTAATAGCGTAATAGTGACTAACAATAATCAATTTATTTTACTATTTAAATTCAATAGAATACTTTTTTAGTCGTTCAACTGAATTTTACAAATCAGAAGGTCATAATCTATAATCTAGTGGAATTATTTTGCACTACTACTTACTTAAGAGAATAGAAAATAAATATGATTTTTTTAATAGAAAAGAATTTCAAACCGCCAGCTTCTCTAATATTTGGAATATACTAATAAAACGATAGCTGTAAAGTTAAATTTATACTTTAATACACTATTAATTTAATAAATATCACGTTAAAGAACTGGGTATTGTTTATAAACAACATATAATCAAACAAAAATATTGTTGGAAGGGGTCATTGAATTTTTGAAAATAATTTATTTGTTTTAAATTTAAATAGATATAAAATATTGTACATATTAATTTTCTTTCATAAATTCATTTATGCAGGACATAAATATTATGCATTGAATCTAAGTTAATAATTTTCAATAAAGTGCATAAGCAACGGGTTTTTCAACAATAACTTAGACAAATATTATTTATGTTGAGATTTAATTTACTTTTTTATAAATATTTTTAATCCAATTTGAATATAAAATTTTTATTGTTTTACGTTCATAATAAAAAAAATCAAATCAAGAAAAATTTCTACCAAATTTTAATAACTAGATACAGAATACACTCACAATAAAGAGTAGAGTTGGGGTTTTTTTTACTACATAGTACGCCATAATTCCAAGTGTATTTTCTAATTAAGAAAAATACCTTTAATACCTTTAATGACCAATTGATTTGATTGATCTGATTGTTGACCGCGTTTAATTTCAATTAAATCTCTTATATTTAGTATGTACTCTGTACATAATTACCTTACAAATTTGAGTTTGAAATTAAATATAATTTTAAACTTTAAATTGCTAGAGTTGTGCTGTTTTATTAATATTACATCTACGTTGCGTATTGTGTAACTGAACCTCCTTAATACGTAATTGTTTAATTCCCATGACATGCCAGTGCTATTAAAGCGTAGCTATCCGGCTCTAATTTTCTGCTCTCATTTGTGGCATTGTAATTTTATTTTCGTTTTCCTGACTTAAATTACACATATATTGATTAGAATCCCTTGAATATATTGATTAGAATCCCTTGAATATATTGATTAGAATCCCTTGAATATATTGATTAGAATTCCCTTGCTTTTAACACTCGAAGAATATCACACGATTAAATACTTGAAGAAACAAAGAAAACGGTTTGAGCTCCATTCAAATAATGAAATCTGTAGTTGAAAAATATGCAAAATTATTTTTTAAAAATTGTCGAATTTCAGGAGAAAAAAACCCAAAAAACGTGGTACTTAAATTAGCATTATTAAGAGAATAATACTTTAAATTTCAAAAATATGTAAAAATTATTTTTCTGCATTAACAGTTTCGAAAGTCAACGCAGAAAAATGAAAAAATCTTGCTTATTATTTAATTATTTAAAATTCTGATTAAAATTTCAAAATAATCGTCCCGAAATTCGCAATTCCATCCACCAAAGTATATATATGCCTAATATTATAGCTCTTGGCCAACACCTGGTCTGGCTCTTGTCTGGTATAACGCCTGGGCAAACATGTTCTTTTTTTTTCTTTTTTTTTGTTATTAGTAGGGATTAGATGACTAAATTTCTTGCAGGGACTTTAGCTTTCAAATTCTTGACTGTTCATAAGCAAATATTATATTCTTAAGTTGTTTGTCTTAAATATAATATACCATGATTATAAATTTTTAGTAATATTATTAACTGATTCTCCTCTTCATTGCAGCTAGTTAATAATTTCGGCATGACTCCAAAATTTGATAAACGAATTTTTTTCCATAATAATCACATATTTAAACTCCTAATAAGAAATCTTAAATGCAAAAATGTTTTTAAAGCTTTAGTGTAATCCAACAGATTTCTTTTATTCAGAAAATGAATAATTTCAATTCAGTACCACATAAAGCTAAACCAAGTTATCATTTACATTTTAAAATTAATATAAATTACATTCAATTCAATTTAGATTTATAAATTTAATAGTAAGGCGCAGAATGTTTAATATAAAAATTGGGGAAGAACATTTGAAGTTGGAGTGTACAACAGAATGAATCAAAGCCATTTAATTTATATAATTTTGCTATATTTGAAAAATTACATATTTATTCAAAATTGTTTATTTTTTGTGTTTATCTCTTTCTTCTAATAGGTTTTATTGTTTTCCTTGAAAGTTAAGAGAAGAAGACCAGCGCCATCTAGAATGAAATTCATTACTACATGATTAGTTATTTCAATAGAATTTTAGAATAAAATGTTATTTTTTTTAGTAAAAGCATACATGATATGTATATTATGTACACTATTTGTAAAAAAAATAAATATTTTATAACACTTTCAGTTTGGCTTCCACTTTTATTTATTTTAATAATTTCTAAGTCTAACACACATTTCCAAAAAAATTAAATATAATTCTTTTGTTCAAATTGAGCGGCAGTTCAGTTTTATAGTGGTGTCCAAAAGATAAATTACACACGCATTTTTCTCAATTATTTAAAATAGCTGCCATTAAAATTTTTTAAAACTGTTGGCTTAAAAGAACTGAAAGATGGTCAAAACGATTTTTAAAAAATTCTTCAAAGATTCATAACAAGAAATAAAAAAAAACATGACTACTTAAATCATGATTATAAATTGAATTAAAGAAATGAAGAATTCATAATATTTCTGAAATATTAAGAATTTTTTTAGTTATCTGGTTCTTTATTGGTAAGTGAAATTATGATATGTATTATGACTAAGCAAAAAATTGCCAAAAATCGCATGGCTTTGTATTTTTATTAAAAACATTTAAAAAATTAACCATAGTATCTGATTTAGAAGACACACATATTTTTAAAAACTTGAAATATTTCATTCATGACCTGAAAAAATATGATTAAACTTGTTTGTTTTTTTATTGCTTGAAACTTAAAAAAGATTTAATTTCTAAAATGGGAAAGTGATTCATTATTTAAATTATTTAAGTGAAAATATTAAAATAGCAACCCAAATAATAACTATGTACCAAATTTGATTAATCTCTGTCCAGAAGTATGTTCTGTAGAATTTGAATGTTTTTTCTTGTGTTCTGCATGATAATTTTTTTTTATTTAATTCACAATTTTCAGATAATATTTAGCTTATAGATATTTTCATGTTAAAACTTTATCGACACATATAAATAAATAACTTCAAACAAACGAATTTCGAGTGATTGCATTTGCATAAATCTTCCTTAATTTTCGTTTTATCCAATTGTTTTTTTAACTCTCATCAACTTATATAGCCATGTAGCAATTTTAACTGAAATCTGATTAGTTCTTACTTATTAATAAATGTCCATGAAAATTTTTTAAAAAATTATATATTAATTATAATTTTTAATAATTATATATAAATTCTATTCCCAAAATGACTACAAGTGATTTTAGAAATTCAAAAAATAAAAGAATTTAAAGTAAACATTAGAAATTTGTTGTGCAAATTTTATTTTTGAATGAAACGATGGAAATAGAAACAATGCGATATTGAATCTCATTCCACATAAGTCACTTGCAGAATATTACAAAAATAATTCTTTCGATGAAGATGATTCCAGTTGTTACAAACTCCGTAGTCCATCTGAAAATAAAAAAAGATTTATTTTCCACAAACGATACAGATTTGAATAAAACAAATAATTAAAATAATTTTTAAAAAAAATCGTTTGCATTTAATAGATTAAATTTTCTTTTTGAATTTATACTCAGCAATGGCAATAAGAATTGTAAAATTATCTTTTGAATTTAAAATTGCTAAAAATGATATGAATTGTTCTTTTTTTATGCATGTGGTTTGTTAATAAAATGTATTAAAATTAGTACAGTGTACAACAGTACAATGTATTACAGTGTGGTATTTTTTTCACCTAATTAATACTCTAATTAATTTTTACTAACGATAGTTAGCAGCACTGATCATTTCGGTAATCATCGTAGATGCAAATAGTAATATCGTAATTGATTATCTACACTCATGTATGTGATAATAAAAAAGTAAATGATCAAATATAATCAATTAGGATTGCAGTACAATTCGTAAAGAAACAAAACAAAGCTTCATCTTCAAAATCTAACGGATGAAAATGTCGAGACTTGGATCCAATAAAAGTCCATATTAATGAGCCGCAAAACATGCTAAATCGACAGAGATAAAATTTTCATCCAGTAATCCTGAGTTGAGACTTGGACAGATGATATTAATTTTATTAATTATTTTAAATTATTCCTTACTCCATTAAGTTTCATTAAACAAAATCCATATTCATGTTACAGCAAAAGTGCGGAAGTCAAATACTGTGCAGATTAACTAGCTAATTTTGCAGATAAACTATTAATTACAAAGTGGAAATTGCTTTATTTCTCTCATTAGTAAATTAATCAGAAAAGCTGCAAGCTATCTAATTAGATAATCTGAATTTTATCAATTAGGCAGTCGTTAAAATGAAAAAGAATCTTTGTTCTAGCAACAGCAACACTTTCAAATTTCTAAATATGAGCTCCTTCCTGTTGAAAATATGGTTTGTGGTTCCTACTGTGCAAACGCACCGTTACCCTAGATCGACAGAGAACTTGGAGACGAGCAAAATTAAAATGTTGCAAATTTTCTATTATTTTGATGAGACATCCTATCATCTTATTTCTTAGTCACCATGACTAATCTCAATATTTCTGTTTTCATAATATTGTGAATAATTAAATCCTGCTACTATAGCTAGCATTGCTTGAAAGAAAATAGTGATAACTTCATAATTATGGTCTAGAGTTTCAAAATTACAAAAGACAGAATGCTACATATAGTTTCGAAGCTTTTCTTTAAAACATTACTACAATTAATATTTACATAACTCCGTTAAATCGACAATATCAACACTATCGAATTCTTCAATCGATAATCTGAAAAGTCGATTTTATTGACTTCATTTCTATAAAACTATGTACATTGATTTGTAAGAAAAACTATAGACATTTACAGTTACAAATATATCGTCTTCAGTCGATAATCTGAAAAGTCGATTTTATTGACTTCATTTCTATAAGACTATGTACATTGACTTGTAAGGAAAACTATAGACAGTTACAGTTACAAATATATCATCTTCTGTCGATAATCTGAAAAGTCGATTTTATTGACTTCATTTCTATAAGACTATGTACATTGATTTGTAAGAAGAACTATAGAATTCCATGCGAGTCTTTGAATATGAAAAATTATGAGTAGGGATAATTATATAATAAAATGTGTTTTAAATGTTTTTTAAAAAACATGTTTATTTATACTAGAAGATCTTAATGAGGATTTCCTAATGAATCATCCATATTTTTTTCCGAAAATTATGTTTAATTTTCGAATAGTATTTAGAATTCTAAAATGGAAAATGTGTGTGTAAATTCATTATATTATTTCTTTTTTCAAATTATTTCAGTACAAATTCAAATATTATTTCTTTGTTTATGAAAATATAACTAATCACTTTCATGTAGCAAGTCTTAATTTAGAAATGATTAAATTAAATTAAAATTACAAAAAGACTGCTTAGAATATGTTAAATATTTTATAGAAGATACCATTTTAAATAATTTGAAACTAATTCATTTGGCAACTACATCAATCTACATGTTATAAGCGTTTTGTAACATGCTCTGAAGATTAAATTGCGAAGGTCTTAAGGAATGAATTCCTATATAATAAATGCTCATAACATAAATTCTATTGCTCACTTTAATTTACAAAATTCCCAGAAATAAATTTGAACTCAAGATAAAAAACTTGGTTACTAAACTAAGAGAGTAAATTAAATTATTTATTAATAACTAAACGAATTGTTATAATGTTTAAACTTAGATTACCATATAGTATTTCGATAAAAATAAAAATAAAAACATTTTAGCATTGTGCTGAAAATAAATTGATATTTTTTAGTACATTGATAAAAGTGAATTTTTAGAGCTTTTAATTTCTATCATTTTCTATTTTTTAAACTTCACCATAATTCACAAATATTGTGAATACTATTATAAATATTATGAAATAATCTTTTGCTATAAATATTATATAATCTTTTAAACAATGCTTTTGAACTTTAATTTAAAATTTTCATGAGTCGTTAAATGGTGCCTCTCAGATTGAATATAATTTTTATTGAAAATAATCTATTAATTGATAATTAAGTTCTGAAAATATTAACTAAACTATCACTGACGATACATAATTATTCAGAAGTTCAAAAATATAAAATACCAAGAACAAGTGAAAAAAAAACAATTTCAGATTTTCAGATTTTAAGAATATGAAACGAGTCAAGTTAAATGAAAGTAAATTCAAGTTAATATGAGACCTAAATGCAGAAACTTACTGCCATTTGTCGATGCTGAATCTTCTCATTTATAACCCCAGGCAGCAGTGTAGCCATAGCCATAAGGCCAGTATCCGCCTGCATACAATCCTCCGGCGTAAGGGTACCTGGCAACATAGGGAGCAACAGCAGCACGGTATGGCAAGGCAGCGTAAGGCCAGTACTGGGCTAAGGCACAGGCCAAAACTGCAGCCAACAGAAGGAAAACGAACTAAAAAAAAGAAAGGAGCATGCTGTTTAAATTTTTATGTTCAAGTTGAAATACCGTTTTTTTAGATGATGTTTCCAAAAAAAGTTCTATATTTATGAAATTAATATTCGAAATTCGAATGCTACATTTTATAATTAATATGCAATTCGAAAGGGAATACAATGATACTTGATATTAATGACATTATTGTACACAGGACTCGGTCCAATTAAGAAGGTTCATGTATACAGTAAACTAAACACGTGTAAGGCTATTAAAATAACATGGCTTTAATGTCTATCACGATTTGAAGTAATCATGCATGAAATTATGCGTAAGAGATTTAAATGAAATGGCGCACAATTAACATTCTCAAGGAATTAACCAGATGCCAAAGGTGACTAGTTTATTATGAAGCTCAATAAAGACTTCAAAATATTATTGATCCAATTAGCATAGATGAAACTGTGACTATATTTGCTGAATTTAATTTGGATATAAATATAATTCTTGTTATGAAAACCGCATTTCTAATATCTTTGAAATCACTACATTGTCTTTTTAAGATTTTTTTACGAGCAAGATATTTAAAAAAGTATCGTCTGGTCTTTTGTCATCGTTGATTCATATATGCGGCGAAATAAAATAAATTAATTTTGATAAATTTTTTTGAAATCAGCAATTATGGGATGAAGACAAGATGCAAAATTTTATTTCAGTTATCACCCTCACTGTGTCATATTCATTAAGACTGAACTGATTTCAGATTCAGATTGGTTCATGGAGGTCAGATTTAACGGTTTCGATTTCAAATCCATCGAAACTCGAATCTATTAGACATCAGATTTTCATATAGCCCTAATTCACGCTGAATCTGATTTCAAGATGTGAACGTGAAGTCGGTAGAATGAAGCAGAGTTTTGGAATTCACGTCATCTGACCACAGTTCAAAATTGAGAAGTCCATTCCTCCAAGACCTCTCGCTTTATAAAAACAGGATGTTCTTAAAAATGGATTCAACGGAAAAAAGAATTTTTGCTTTCATAGAAGTTTAAAGCACGGTGATTCATGAAAATCCTGATTATAACGTTTGAAGATAATCAAAATTTTATTTTCTATACTTTATATATAAGAAAAAGAAATGCATAATAGCAGAAGAAATATATAAATTGTAAAAAAGGGAGATAAATTCAAATCTTTTATATGAAACATCATAGCATGAGGATGTTTAGGTTTGATTCATTTGTTTCTGTAATCTTCTGGCTTGATTGTAACAGCCCTTGCATTCTTTATTTTTACATTACGCAAAGAAAAAAAATGATTTTCAGCCAAAATACATTCGTATGTTAATAAAGAGGAAAAGGGAAAATCGACATTTCAATTGATATTCAAAGAGCAGGGTGTTTTTTTTTTCTTAGATTTTACATTGACAAAATAATGCAAGTGATAGATTTAATGAAACAATAAAATTAATATGAATTTCATTGCAATAATAAAAAGTGTCTTGATATGTTATGCTTAAATTTAATTTTAAAAAAATCATTAAAAGAAAAGAAAACGCTCTATGGAAATAAAAATAATATAACTGAAAAGTAAACTTTTTTATTTTAAAGTGGGGTAAAAAAAAAGGATTTTTGTAGAATTATATGCTCCAAAATTATTGAGGAAAAATTATGAAATTTTGATCGGTTTTAAGCTAAATAATACTTTTTATAATGCTTTATATATAAATAATACCAAACTTTACCTTTTCTAAAACAGTAATTGCAAATCAGAATTGATAGTTCTACATCCAACAGTTTTCTTTATTAAATGTTTTAAGTATTTTTGCAGCAGGTAATATATTACTTATAGATCGCCAATTTACAAACAGTGCTATCTTTAAATATTTACAACTTTAAGAGACTATAAAACGACACTTAAAAAAATCTCATGTTTGACTTTAGCAACTAAAATACAAGATCCTGGATTTAAAAGGCCGCGATGGCTTAGTGGTAAGGTCTCGGCTTCGGAACGGAGGGGCTTCAGGTTCGAAAGCCAATTTCACCAAAGAACAGTCGTGTAAACGGTTCTGGTGCACGTTAAATCCATCGGGGCCAAATGTCCTCCAGCTGGTGTGGTGTGGAATTTTAAAGATGGGGTGCCAATTCAGGTGTCGTCCTCGTCATCTGACCGCTGTTCAAAATTACCATGTCCGTCCCAAAAGAGCCTTAGTGTTGCTTTAGAACGGGGCGTTAATGTAATTGAACTAAACTAAAGACTAAACCTTGTCTTAAAAATATATAGAAAAAAAACTTACCAAGCTCTGCATGTTGCTCTTGGTAAGGGTTCTTCTCACTTCTGGAACAGAAGACGCTTCTGATACCCAGAGCTTTATGTTGATGTCTTTTATAGGATGGAGCCTTAACGCTAGCTCTGGGCCTCTACACAAGCATTTCAAGGCTACCAATATCCAGAAGTAACTGAAGAATGCGGAAAGAATAAGAGTGTTATTCCCATTCAGTTTGCAAAAAGGTACAAAACAGGCAATTTTCGCTAAATTTGGTTTGAAATCCTTGAAATAAATAACGTTCGCGTCAGAGACGCGCGCGATGATCCCTTGAGCTGGATGATAAAGTC
>JAPMOR010123865.1:53976-72662 GCA_026543865.1 Argiope aurantia | reverse complement strand
ATTTAATAAAAAGAATCAATTCTTTTTCAAATAGCATCTTCTTTTTGTAACATCAAGATTCATTTGCATGAAAATGTCGTTAAAAGGTTGAGTTCCGGCGAAAGTTTCAAGGTCCGCAATGGCAACAGAAAAATTCATCAAATGGAAATTACGTTGGTGAAAATATTTTTGTAATGATACTTTGATTACATCCGTTTCAGTGTCAAGGTCTTCAAAGCCTTCATTGCCATTCCGGTGACTTTTAAAATCAGTTATTCGATTCATTAGCACATTCTGAACTCGTCTTACAATTAATTATACAATGTTGATGAAAGCAAAATATTTACAAGTTTCAGAATGAAAAATATGCAGACGATACAATTAAAATCTGTGATGCATCTTTAATGGGTTTTTTTTCCTCTTCCAATGATTGTCAGGGAAAATAGTTACACTTATTCGTGTAATGGATTTAATAAATTTTTTTTATCAATTTTAGAACAGATCATTGTATATATTCTTCAATATTCTAAATTTTAAAAAAAGACCTTTAATAAATAAAACTTCCTAACTAAATAAATGTAATAATTTTCAAGAGAACCTCTACAGATTAATTTAAGGTATAACTAATTCCTGCAATATTTATTCAAATAAATATAGTAATAATTCTAAATATAAAACTTTTTCTAAAAAATCTTATTTTTATAGAATAATTTTACAGAAATTTCGGATAAAACTTCTATAAATTAATTTTTTGGAAATCTATCGAAATTTTAATAGTTTTTTTTTCTAAATATATCTAACAATTTTCAAAGCCACTATAGATAAATTTAAAGTATAATTCTACAGAAATTTTGCAGTATTTATTCAAATAAATATAATAATAATTCTAAATATTAAACATTCTAATAAATCTTAATTTTATAGAATAATTCTATAGAATTTCTGAATAGAACCTATATAAATTAGTTTTATGGAACCTACAGATATTTTAACCCTTTAAAGGGTCATTTTTTCTAATCATATTATGTTAAAATATTTTTAGGCTTGAAATTAGAATAAGAAAAGGGATTCATTTAACTTATTACATAAATTTAATTTGATTAATTAATTAATTTGGTTAATTAATAATTAAGTAACAAATCAAGAGACATTATTTTATGTGAGATAAAGAACTAAAGCATCAAAGTTTCTGTTTTTCTAAAAACGTCTGTCAGAACTTATGCTAACCTACATAATTTCATACAAAGATTAATAAATTTGGTGGGAAGCATACTTCCCATGGCCCTAGAAAGGGTTAATACTTTTTGCCTAAATAATTAAAAAAAATTTCGAAACCTCTACAGAATATTTTAAGATGTAATTCTACAGAAATTTCGACACTATTTAATCAAATAATTATAATAATAATTTAAAATACAAAAACTTTCCAAAAAACTTATTTTTGTAGAATAATTCTATTCTATGGTATAATTTCACAAAATTTTCTATAAAATTTATTAAAATAATTTATTTGATTAATTAGAATAAATCTTTTGACTTACTAGAAAAAATAAAACACATTATTTGCAACGTTATATCAGTAATATATTTTTAAAAAAACGATTCAACTAATTTTGAAATTCTAATTCTTCAGAATTAAATGAGTAGTAATTTTATTTAAACTCATGAAATTAAATGTTTTGTTTCAGCTCATAAATAATAATCTATGCAATTTTAATTTTCTTTATTGTAATTTTGTATGCCTTCCATATAAGGAATTTATGATATTAGAGTTAAAAATATGGAAAATGTCTAAATTCTAATATAAGATCAATGAAAAATTTGAGGTGCAGATTTTCAAGTGTTTTTGAGTTATGGTGCTCACAGACAGGCCAACGTAATGTCAAAAATATGTCCAAAAACCCAAATGTTCGAATTCAGGGATGTCAGAAACAGAGTTTGTCATGACCTCGAGTTCGAATTTTTTCAGGATAGCAATATTTTCTCTATATTTCATATACAAGAAAATGAAAATTCCCACGATTTCTCATATAGATCGATAAAAAAATCTATGCTGCTCGTAAGATAGATAAGAAAATTCGTGATTTTTACTATTTTCTTATATGAAGTATAAAGGTGACGACTGAAATTAGAATTTTTTTCCTTCTCCATATTCTTTGCAGGTCGTAGTTACTTTTGGTATACTAAGTATACTCTGATATCTATGTACATGGTAATCTTTTCATTGCCTCATAAAATCTAAAACATTTAATATTTGGATAGTATAAATTCACTTCTAGAAAGCTGCAATGCTGAATTCATTTACAAAACAAACGGTTAGTTTGTTTTATTTTACAACAAAGATTCAAGACAGCCTGGTCGAAAAAATAAGTGAAATTCAAAATCATATAAAATAATTAGACACCTTACAGCAATAAAATTTGTAGAACTGTAGATTATTAACTTATACAGAACCGTTAACTTTTCAATTGTTTTATGTTTATTTCAATGATTTTATTGTGATTTATGTACAAGTTCATGTATGCGGGCCTCATTTCTAAACGAGGAAAACTAGCAATAATTGTAACGTCCAAAAATTTTTTACATCCTTATTTACCATTGGTTCTTTTTAAATGAATTTTGTATAGTTATAATTTATAAGTTTTCAAATATATATTGTTTTAGATTCATTTAGCAAAAATTTTTCTTTCTCATTAAAAAATAAATTTTTTAGTTGTATTTATTATATTATTTTGTATTGTGATGAAAAATAAATCCAATTATAAAGTATTGTTGGATTGTAAAATACAACAAAATAGGAGAAGCGCGAAAAAAAAGTTGAAATGATAGAGCAACTCAAAAAGGTGAAAGGGATGAACTTGTTCGGGATGATAAAAACTTTTGAGCTTTGAAATGAAAGGATAGTAAATTTTACTATCCTATTATTTTACTGTCTTCATGCCGTGGAAAGAGGCTTGTTTCTGTTGTTGTTTCTAATGGCACCTGTCATAGACAAGTCCACTGACTTTAGAAGTCAGTAATTTTAACCCAAGGGTGCGTCTCTTGTTTTTCAGTAGCGCCATCTAGGGCCAAGAGTACGACTTAACTGCACACACACGTCACAACCCTTTTTACGGAGCGGACTTCATGCATTTCATTCATTCATCCACAGATTGTAATTTAGACCTGAACCAGAGAACGATCACCCCTGTTCCAGCACCCCCATTGTACCCCCAGTATTACTCTCGACATGGAGGACTTTGTGACCACGACAGATTTATACGTGCGCCAGTCACCCACACATACGGAGAGTCTTCAGTCGGCGGGGTTCGAATTCTCAATCCAAGGGACGCGAATCCAACTCCTTACCAACCAGAAATTCCATGACTCTTAGATTAAATGTATTAGTGGTACAGACTTCTGTTATCGATATTTGGCACATTATAGATGCAATGGTAAAACTAAAGCAGCGGGTGTGGCTTCTCAGAACATTCCTACATACTCTCTAATAAAGATGTTATCCTTTACCCTTCGCAAAAAATTTTGAACCTTGAGAAAGGCAGAAAACACCTTGCATGACATTAGTATACAACAGTTATGAAATATTGACTTCTGATTTTAATTTAACATTTTTTTCTGATTTTGTCGTGTGATCCTTGGTAGGCGTTTTTGGCAATTAATATCTAGCAAGCGGTTAATAGCCTCTGAAAATCGAATTTGTGTGTTAGAAATCTTTTTCCCAACCGATTGAAAACAAAGTTCGATGCATAATTATAACTGTTGTCATAAAATCACTTACCGAATCTCATGTATTTAAATCATTGTGTTTTTGAATTATCGAGTTTACATGCTTCTGAAGGCACAGACCGACAGACATTCAACCCTTGTTAAATTTGGTTCATTATTTGATAGGTGTCTACATTATAGTCATCGTGCTACCTTATATTTGAACAGCCTGAGGGACAGACTTTCTTTGAATGGATTTTCCTCGACAGTTGATAAAAAAAATCTGCAAAGCCCATTCACTAAATTTCAGGCATTTTAACTCAGAGACATTTTTGAGTTAGATGGATCAAAAAGATGAGTTAGATGTAGCATTGTGAATGTCATTTTTGCTTTTTAAAAAAAAATGTTTATTTTTAAAATCCTTAAAAAAGTTTTTTGCAAATCCTTATTAATAATAATTAAATTAAAATGCTTGTTGCTATTGGTTATAAGCGAGGATCGAACTCGCAACCTTATGGTTCGTAGCCGCTAACATGACCACAAGACAAAAGAAATTTCTGACGTCTCGTAGCTGTTATCTGGCTTATAAAGCGTCACCACATTACTCTCCCTCCAGTGCGTCGGAGGTGAGACGAACGATATTTTGTCCTGTTTTTGTTGTTATTAGTGGTGATATATTGGTTGTTGCGCCTTAGCCATTTTTTTATTTATTTATTGGCTGATTATTTATCAGCTGCATTTTTTTTTCTGATTATTTATCAGCTTTTTTTTTTCTTTTTATTTATTGGCTGATTTTTTATCAGCTTTTTTTTTCATTTATTTATTTCTGGTAGAGGGCACCACAACAGTTGTATGAAGTTTGCGTATTTTCGTCACCGGGTCACCAATGTTGCTATTGGTTATAAGCGGGGATCGAACTCGCAACCTTATGGTTCGTAGCCGCGTAACATGACCACAAGACAAAAGAAATTTCTCATGTCTCGTAGCTGTTATCTGGCTTATAAAGCGTCACCACATGCTTTATAATTTCATTAAAATGCTTATTTAATTTCATTAAAATGCTTTAATATTAATATTTTAAGTCGTTTCAAGAGAATTCTAAGTATTTTAATCATTTTTGGATTTTTTTTTCAATATTTATTTCGTTAAAACTAGAGGTTCACATATGTGCACTTTAAAATATTAGCCTCCTGAAGAATCAATTTCAGAAAATGATGACAGAAAAAGCGTGTAAAAACCATGAAAGGATATTTATATTTATAGCAATCACATTACTCTTATCTTCTCTTTTGGATACTAGATGGCGGTGCGTGATTAGGTACGCAACCCATAGTGCATTGTGATGGTAATAAGATTGAGATGAAATGCTGTTCTGTAAAGAGGTGCGCGCGTTAATGTCTTGTCTTTCGTGTTTGTGTTTGTTTTGTGTGAAATGTGATCATTAAAGAAATGTTCCCGAAAACAAACGCCCTCTTGCTTCCTGCACGGATCATAATGATCTGCATTCCATCACATGTTCTATTTTATAATTTGGGGTCTAAAGAACGAAAGGAGCATATTGTAAAACCATTTCAATCATCGAAAAATTGGACCTCAAGATTTTTAAGAATCTCCTGGCTTTCACCTATCACTGAGTTCTAAAAACACATTTTGGAATTATGTCTGTCAGTCGTAGAAACAAAAAAAAAAAAAAAAAAGTTTTAAACGGGATGAAGGAAACTTTGTGCATAGTCTCTGCATCAATTTTTTCTTTCAAGTTTTGAATGAATATTAATATGGAATTTGTTTGCTTGAATATCCTGTTACAAGTAAACGTTTTAAGTGTACAAAACGCAAAAAAACAAGATAAATGAAATGTGTTTCCTATTTTTAGCTTCTAAAGTGCAAATCTTTATAAAATTTTGAATTAGATCTCTCAGTTGGTTGAGCATTTATAGATCAGTATTTTGCATGTATCTTAATGCTATAACTAAAAAATGTAAAGATTTAAATAAATGAAATTTTATATGGACTCTTGTTACTAAAATTACAGTTTTTGGGTCAAATTTTGGTTTTAACCGAATGACCAAAAGGCATCCAACATGCATATCCTGTTTTCTTTTTTACATAAACATTCATGTGTAGGATTTAAATACTCATGTTGTTCAAGAATCTTATCCAAGATCCCTAATTTTTATTAGGATTGGGTCCGCGGTAACCTGGTGGTAAGGTCTCGGCTTCGGAACTGGAGGGTTTCAGGTTGGAGACCCGATTCCACCGAAGAATCGTCGTGTAAGCGGGCCTAGTGCACGCTAAATCCGTTGGGGTCAAACGTCCTCTCGCTGGTGTAGTGTGTTGTGGAGAAGGGGGTGCCAGCTCAGGTGTCGTCCTCGTCATCTGACCATGGTATTGAACCATAATAGCCCTATTGCTGCTTTAAAACGGGACTTTAATATAACTAAACTTTTATAAGAGATGGTGGAATAGTGAAATCCTTACAAAGAAATATGCGAGAAAGTATTATGGCAACCTTTCCTTTGGTTATATGAATTACTGAAAGACTCTTCAAGCTGATTGCATCGTGATATCAAACATCGCGTGTAAAAAAAGTGTTGTAAAGTAAATTACATCAATAGTCTTTATTATTTTCTGTTCATAATTCGCTGTGTGTTTAAATCTGAATAAAAAAACTCAATAAAAGAGCAAATTATTTTAAATGTGCAATGAAAAATTTTAAATATTTAAATCTTTTAAAAAATGCAGTTTAAAAAATAATTTAATGACTAAAATAATAATTATAATGCTTTTGCTTCAATAACACTTCATGAACAACCATTTACATATATTTCTTAATTCTTCGATTTTTAATGCAGTATTTATAACAAAATGTAATTCTTGTTAGTGTATATATTTCAGATAATTTTATTATAACTGATGCAAACGTGTAATATTATCGCAATATTTTTCATTTATTTTTCTTCATTTTCAGGGAAAATTTGTAACAAAATACCCAAATTTTAATTTAGTTTTGAAAAAAATAAAAAAAAAAAATTTCAGTTTTGAATATCTTGAATGTACGTTTTTGGAATTTAACTAAAATACCGGAACCGAATTTATATTCTGCGAAGTATTTCCTCGTTTAGTTTTATGCAATCAGATATCGAATAACTGTGACTTTTAGGGATCATTTTAATACAGAAAAGAATAAGTATTGATAGAGTTATTCTTAGTCAGCGTACCATTTCTTGTGCAAAGATTAGGTATAAACGGAAGTAACACAAACAATATTGTAACGAGATCTACATACTAACGAGTGACATATTGTCGCTTCGCTGTTGTTATAATTTCTCTTAAATTAATCATTTATATTTTAAACATTTAGTCATGGCAACCATGTTCACACAAAAAAAAATCTTATTCTGCTTAAATTTCCAAGGGAATTTTTTTATGCGTACACTGTGTGTTTTCAACTATCTCATCCCAAGGTTAAACTTCGAGTTTCCTGATCTAGTGATGATAAAAGCACAAAAGAGCCGGCATTCCTAAACTGACTTCTCGTGACGAAAATATAATTTGCAATTTTTTTTTGTTGTTGTTATTAGGAAACCAGCACACATAAGAAATAAGAATTTTCCTCTATTTGGAACCAACCATCATGTCTCATATGGAATGTTATCGAGCTGTCGATTTTATTCATTTCGACATAGAGGCATAGATTGGTATAACAAAGCTTTAGAGATTAAAGACCAGTGTACAAAAACGCCGCCCTTCAATTTATAATCACATGGGAGATAAAGTAGTTGTCTAGATGCAGTGACGGTCAGCCATGAATCAAGCAATACGACTCAATCAGTTTTATGTTCCCAATGTCTAAACTATAGTTATGTTGGTTATCTGAGACGCCTTTGAATTATCTTCTATTTCCATATTTTGGTACATACATATTTTGAAAAACATTAGAGAAAAAGCTCAGGCGCTGTGTTATTTCAAAATCAACATGCAAAAAAGTTCTCCTTTGACTTTTTCGTTCACTTTTACATTATAGCATGTTTTTTGTTTATTTCCATAACGCATATCACAATCTTATATTTTCTCTTTTATTTAGTAAGAACGAGATTTAATAAGTTCTTAAAATTCTGACATAAAGATCATATACTAAAACCCTTGTATCTATTTTTTGAAGTTAAAGTATCACATGAAATGAAGTACAGATAAATAATAAATTTTTTCACAGATATTATATAGTATTTGTTACAGGTCTAGGATTTTGATACAAAATTCATCTGCAAAATTGCATCCATCTGGCTTAATGAGACATTGAGTCTGTTTTGTTAATGCACAATCTTATGGCCGAATGAATATGACGAGATGAATTGTGATGACAAATCCATTCGACAATTCGTCATAAGATTTAATGACATCATCTTATAACTTATTGTAGATGTCTAACTTCTACTTCTTATCTAGAGCAAAGCTGTCAACTTATCATATTTGCAATATTAAACCCAAAAGAAAATTTAAAAAGTTGTTTCAAGCTACAATGTATTGTTAGATCATTTTTCTTCTCTCATGGTGTTCAGTTAATTGCAAAATTTAATTAGTTTTATCCATTTGATGTATAGGGCACGAGTATAAACTCTCTCTCCCTCACTCTCTCAAGAACTGAACAATTCTTGCGGTCCTATTCGGTAACACTAGATAATTGAAGCTATACAAGCTTAAAAATCTAATTTTTATGTACAATATTAGCTCTCTTTTTATTATCCTAAATTCGGCATTAAATATTCAGCTCGTTAACATAAATATTTCTTTAATGACAATTATATCTTAATTTCCTGAAAAAATTTAAGTTTCAAATTAAATTTAAAAAAATACTGAATTGAAATTCAAATTTCAGATGTCTCGATTTGACAATGTCTCATATTGCATTACTTTCTTTCCTTGTGGTTCATTTCAAATTTTCAGTTTTTGACATCTTTTTTATTTTAACATGGTTTTGTTTGACTAAACTACTTTATTAATATACTATTTAAAAACAATATGTAAAAAATACATGAAATTGAATATCATTGGAAAATATAAATCATTGTAATGATTATTCAAACAGATTATATTTTAGATTAAAAGTATTTGCGATTCTAATATCAAAGAAAAAGACCAACACCAATATCAGATTTTTATAAATTTATTGGCAACAAAATTTCGATATTTTTGAAATTGAACAAATGTTAATTTGGAATATTATCCGGCTCTCATCTTTGTCAAGATCCAGGAATCAATCCGTTGCATCTGAAAAAAATTGATTTTTTTTGAAAACTATTGACAAATAAAAAAATATAAATACTTTTTATTTAAAACAGGCATGGTAGGAGATTTTATAATGCATTGCTGAATAGGTATTTCGAATATTAAATTATTCAATACTTTCACCATTTTCAACAACAAAAAATGTGATTTATTGGCAACTGTTTGTGAATTATTACAAAATTATCGCATGATCAGAAATTCTTTAATCAAATAAAATGAATGTTGCTAAAACAGGACGTCTATAGAAAATATTTAAGATAAGTTTTCCTTTTATTGTTATTATTAGGAAGTTTCAGTTCTAAATAACTTTAAGGGAATTTACAATCAATAATGACTAGCTATCTTCAGTGATCAACTATTCTTCTGCCATATTAATATGATTAATTTAATAAAATCAACTAATTTCGGTAAACTAAATTTTAATTACGAAAAAAAGGCATTTTTTACATTAAATTTCCATGATATTAATTAGCATAACCAAAATAATTGGATATTTAAAATAAAAAGGTTAAAAATTTTATCTGTGAAAGTCGTCAAATTTATATTCACGGCTTATAATTTTTCATATTATTTGGTATTTTTATGAATGGCATCAGCTTCAGATGGATCAATTAATTTATCGTTTGGTTTTTTTTAATTAAATAATCTCTAGCCACAAGAAATCGTGAGAATATCGTTTGGCATTTTTTAACTTTTTTCAATTTTTATTTTCGCGCTCTTATAATACGCAACTTCTGTTTATGCTTTTAACAACCTTTTGTATATTTTATAAAAGTACTTTTAGGCTTTAACCACACTCTTACGAGTTGTAAGTGTTTCTCAAAGAATCTGTAAACATGATGTAAATATTAGAATAATTTTTTAAAAATCAAGCTGGATTATATTTATTGGATTTTTTTCATATACATAGTAGTAGCATAGTAGTCATACACATAGTATAGTGAACTTGTGATCGGCTTATTTGCTACCACTTATTTTTTTACTTTAAACTATTGCATTATTGGAAATTAGTGTTTTGGAGGCTGAGGTGCTGATTATTTGGCTTTTATGGTTATTTAAAATGCACCTAGGCTAGGTTAAGTGGGATTACAAGTATCATTTGGATTCAATGAAATCAATATCTATAAATATGAAAAGTTTTTGAAAAAAACTATGTAAATGTCTGTAAATTTTGATTCAATTAAAACTTGCAAAAGTAAAATTTAAGAATTTAAATTGTTATCAGCATTTAGAATTACTGTTGAGAATAAAGGAAATTTTTTTTTTTACCTTCAATCTTCTATTCACTTCCATACGTAGGCGTAGGGAGCAACACCATAGTGATAGGCGTAGGGATAGGCGGCATGGGTGTTGTAGTAGTATGAGGCATACTGGGCCATAGTGGTTGCCACGATGGCGAAGATAACAAGAAGGGTGAAGAACTGCAAAAGGAAAAAGAAATTAAGTGCTTTGTATGTATGAAATGGTGTTGAATATAACTGTAATTTATCAAATACCAAATCCTCACATAGTCTCAAAACTAATTGTGATCTAAGCAATTCTCATTATCTTTTTAACTTCTTAAGTTTTGAAATTAATAATTTAAACTTCAGGACAGGAAAGTAACAGTGGTATGTAGCGCCCGAGGAATGGCATTGTTCCTTCGACCATCTGTTGATATTTCTCCTTTAAACACGACAAAAGTCGCACTGTAATTTTATTTCCATAGTCTCCTCAAAGAGGGACATCTAATAGCCTCTTGCCACCTGGTTGCTACGCCCCTGCTTTAGGATTGGATTAAAATATCCTTAGGATATCATAACTCACAAATATAATTAGTTTATCACATTTTATAATTTTGCCTTTTTTGTTATATCTTTCATATTTTAAACTCCTGATTTTTTCCTTCAGCTGTATATTTTTAAATATCAAGTTGAGCTATGCGGCTAACATAGCTTTAATTTTTAAATATTAAAGTCGTCATATTTTAATAGTTTTAAACTTAATGCATTTATAAATTTAAGAATCCAGATTATCTATCTTCAAATCGTACGTTGTCCTCGTAGTCTTATAAATTTTCTTTCCTTTTGTCCAAAATGTGCAAAATATAAATAGAATTTCTGATCTTACAATCATTAATAGAAGAAAACCAAGTCATGAAATCTTTATTAATTTTAACATCGAAACGGTGTGAATTTTATTGCAAGAATGAAAACTATTGTTGAAAAATTAAGAAAGAAAGTTTTTTTAATTGTCAGAATTCAAGAAAAATTAGCATAACAACTTTAAATATATCATTAAAAAGAAAAATTTCGAAATTTTAAAGCAATGCAAAAACTATATTTGTTATATTTTCTCGAATGATCTTTGGAAAAGCCAAAATATTGTTTAATTTTAATTTATTAAATTTAATATCCAAAAAATCTTTCCTAACTACGCATTACTACCTTCTAAAACATATTTGCGTAAGTTTTATCAAAATAAGAAAACTGTGGTCTGTAAAATGCTAACAAACGTACCATAATTCTCTTTTATTAGTAGTCGAAATTACATAAACTGCGGTATTTCTAGAAACTTTCTTAACGAAAGCGAAAGATAATTACTTCTATACATCGAACATTTAATTCGAAATTAGCTATTACATTTTTAACCATCTAAAGTTTTATCTTTATTTGTATCATCTTATGAGATATAATCTAGCTAGCAGATATGTGATATATAATGGAATAGAATATCTGCAGAGTCATTCGATCCACGCTGAAAATCGTTAATAAAGGTATAAAGAAATTTCAAAGCTTTGTTGGTGCCAGTCCTTAAATGAAAAAATAATCTAGTTGTAATGCATACAAGTTAATAGTTAGAACATAGTAATAATGAATAGTTCAAAATGAAAGGTAATATTGATAATAAATAGATAACAATTATTAGATTAACAATTCGAGATAATAATAATGAATATTTTTAAATAATATATAGTTTATTTTATATAATATAAAAATATATTTAAAATCAACGTATAAATTTAGCATAAAAATAAATTGCATTAACATAAATCGTGTAACGCTCAATTTTTACTTACCCTAAACTATCAGCTGTCAAATGGGGCTTTTCTAATAAGGTTGCCAATACTTTTCTGAACGAATGGTGGCAAATACAAATCTAGTTTTAATTTTGTGATACCCTTTATCTTTTTTCGTTTCTGAGCCTAAGTTCACAGACAGACGTGTATAATTTCAAAAACGGATTTTCCTAACTTCGAAAAAGTTTATTCCTTAAAATTTTGTCAAATTTCTTGCAGAGTGCAATGATTTCTCACTGTATATTTAATACACGAGAAAGCACGAAGACTATTTTATTCTACCCTAGTTTGCCATGAAAGCTTATATGTTTGCATGTTTAATGTCAAGAAGGTTTAACAGAAGTTAGAGTTTTCAATGCGGGAAATTAAATTATCATAAAAACAGGCAATCAATACTCACCAAGTAGTTCATTTTGCCAAGACACTTGCTAACTCACTGCGGGAGATATGCAAACATGCCGAGTGAGACAAGCCTCCCCCTTTTTATACTCGAGAAAACCAGGAAAAACTCGAGAATTTTGAGGGAAGAATTTCAAGGATAATGTGATTAAAAGAAACATTTTATTAAGAAGGATCTTCGATTTCTGGAATAAACCAAGGTGGAGTGGCACAAAAATTGACATTTTTCTTTCGCTGTTCCACTTATTTTCATCTCTTAACAACAGGTGGCCTTCAATTAAGTATCGAAATAAGTGGGCGGTTTGCCTTGTCTCATCATTATGCCAATAGAAAATTCTCAGCCAATACATTTGTCTAAATTATTTTTGCATTTATGCATATTATTATTTAATATTGTATTTTGTAATCAGGTTTTTTTTTATTTAGTGTACATGTAGAATGAAAATACTGTTATTACCAAAGAAAACGATTCCATTTATTTATTGGAAAAAATGAAATATTTGTTTTAAAATGTATCTAAAGAATGGAAAATATGTCCAAAAGAACAAACTTTTTATTTCAAAGATTTTTTATCAGAGTTTTATTTTGAGATAAAATGTATTAAGTTTTCAAGTGAGAATCTCGATAAAATGGAAATTAAAAATAATTGTTTTCAATAATGTCTTCAATATCTTTAAACCCTGAAGTCGATATTATCTCTTCTTCTGAAAACATATCATTTGTTGTACCATAGAGATATATAAATGATGGAAAATTCGAAGTGATTTTGTGATGAAAGTTTTTCCAATTCATTTTTAACTAAAACATCATCTGAAAAGAATGCTTACCTGAAAAGAATGAAAACATTCTTTCAAATAATGTTTTTTTTTCTTTTGCAGAAATGAGTATTAATTAACCATTTGAATATGATGAAGTGCTGTTATACGTAAATGGATTAAAGCGGGATCGCGATGCTGTTTGTTACCATAAAGTTTGCATCAATTGAGAGCAATTGTATTCATACCCATTATAGTTTTTATCAATATCATTCAGTTATGTCTCTTATTAAAATTACAATTTACTTCGAGCATTATTGATGCTACAGAGAAGGAATTATTAGCAACTAAAAACACCACATGAAGACAATCAATAAGAAAAAGTTTTCTTTAGAAAAACTTGCCTGGACGGAATTTGCAATAGTCCGAGGTATGCAATAAAAAAATGTTAAGGGAATTACACTATCCAAACTTCATTTGCGCTATTTTTCGAAAGGAATTCACAGAATTTGTGAAGCAAAACTCTCTTATGATAAATGAGAATAAAAAATAATTTTTTGGGGAATAATTATTTCTTATACAATAATAATTAGAATTAATTATAGCCAGTTTCTACTATTTTCTGAATAAAAAAAAAACTAAGCATTTTATTCCACACTTTCATCATATATACAAGAAAAGTCTTCAGTACTCCAACAGTGCGGCATGGTGGTAAGGCCTCGGCCTCGGAATGGTGGATTCAACTTCGATACCCTATTCCACCGATGAACTACAACGAAACGGTTTAGGTGCATGTTAAGTCCATTTGTGCCAAACGTCCTCCCTCTGGTATGGTGCGGAAGTTTAGAGAGCAGTGCCCACTCAAGTGTTGTTCTCATAATCTGTCCGCGGCTCAGAATTACGAACTTTGTTCCAGAGTAACCCAAGTGCTGCTTGAAAAACAGGACGTTAATGAAAAAAAAGCTTAACCAGTCAGCATTGAAGTGGTTAAAATAAAATGCCGAATTATCTCAAGAGCGGAAAATATTAAAGCTGGAAACTGTTCCTGACTTTTTTTTTACAGTGTTGAGATATCAATTCTACAGAATTAGTTCCTCATTCAATGGGTTCATAGGTTCATTTGAGGCATATTTCCCTACTGACCTATCTTATACCTCTAAAACAAAAGAAATGTTACGATGTTAAGAAGATTTTTCATTTCAAAATCTTAAATAGATAACTGAAATTTAAAATCTATATTTTTCAAATCGAAAGACTTTGCAAATCTCAAAAAGAAGTTTCATTTCAAAATTAATTCTTAGGTTTTTTCAATTAAATTTTTATTGAATATCTGTATATCTATAAGGATTCAATTGCGTTTTCAAAATTCAATTTTATTACATTTTTGAAATATTCATATTCAAACAGAAAATATTTTCTTGTTTAAAGAATTGATATAATTTGGTATTATTTCATCATCCTGCTTGAAGAAATAAGCATTTTTGTAAGGAGTATAAGTTATTTAGTAAAAATTTAATTTAAGAATGGACAGTTAAAAAAGATGACTTTTTGAGGGGAGAGGTCATTAAACACAACTTGCTATTTGCAGATGAATATATCCAAACTTTCCTGGCAGATTTTCCTGATTTAAAAAGTCATAGTTTGTACCGTTCTTTATTCCAGCAAGACTTACAGCAATTAAAAACTTTCTGTCAGAAAATTGTTCATGTTTTCAATAAATAGATGTTATGTTTTCAGAAGTTACTGGAAGCATCATTTGATGACCTTTTGAGAGAAGATAAGAGTGCTTTTATTATTTCGGCAAGAATATTTTCAATTTCACTCATTCAACTTCTAGAGGATTTTTTTTACATCATTGTTTACATTTGATGTTTTTTTAAGATTGGAATGATATTTGTAATATCGTTACCGAATATCGTTTCCTAAAATAAAGGTAAATAAAAGAAATGAATACTACTATAATGTGTTGATAATAAGCTGCATTTCATTCTCTATATGTCAAGACGTAAAAATCATCATGAAGGAATGTAGCAGCTGATGCAATTAAACAGACTATTAAGACGGATGTATAAAGGTTTTCATATTATCATACTGCAATGTATTGGACTATAACTGCGAAAAAGGTTCGATGTGCTTTCTTTTAATCTTCTAATTCCTGAAAATAGTAATAAAAACTCGGCCGGGTTAGTAGTAAGAAAGTTAATGCAAAACTAGGGTCCTCAGAATATAAATATTTCATTGTTGAACAAATAAACATTCATACTTTGCCACTAGACCAATTGAAAGATATCATTTCAGGGATTAAAGTGCCTTAATGAATTTTAGAAAACAATTTTATCAAGGATTGAATTGTAGAACCAATAACTGTTGTGTTTACTGTAATAATAATTTTAACCATTAAATTGTAATTTTTACGCTTTCATATACGAAGAAAGAGAAAATATTTAAATCGTCAAAAAATTTCTTATTCGAGATTTTGACGAATCTCTATATTCCATACCTCCCTGAGCACGAAGAACAAATTTTTAAAATTATATATGTCTGTGAACACGATCATTCAAAGAATTTTGAATTAGATAGATGGAAGTTTGCTATATGTCATTATTTCAAATTTGTAAATATGTATTATGTATCAAATTTTGCATGAAGTGCAAGTCTATTTGTTCAGCTGTCTGAATATATGTTAATACGATAATTACAAAGCGAATAGAGCTAGATGGATAAAATTTGGTGTACAAACTTATCATCTGAAGAGTAGATAAACATGAAATTTGGAATCAGATCCGTCTAGATATTGACCGTCTGTCGATCTGAACTTGCACAAAGACAATTCAATGAGGCTTAAATATATGAAATGTGGTATGCGATTTTGTGACTGCAGATGTAGTTTAATATCAAATTTTGGTTTCTGTCGGTGAGAAAAACAGCGCCCAAAATACGCATTCAATTTCCTGGAACTTAAATTTTAACTGCAACTCAGAATTAATCGGCATCAAAAAAATCTCTAAAGATACTTTAATATATTTTTTCATCACTATTATTCGCCAATGACATATAGTAATTATTCATATGATAATTGATGTATTAAAATGTATCCGCGAAAATTTCAAGATTCCGTTCCCATTGGTATGATGTGATAAACATTTTTAAACATGTAAAAAAAATTTTATTCAAATTTTGTTTTTTACATCATTTATGCAGGGGATTTTGTAGTAAACTTTATTTAAAAAGTGCATCATTTAAAAATTTGTGCAGAGGGAGTTCTCGCAAAGCAAATTTTTTTGTAACCTCTCAGAAGTTAGCAAGTGAAATTCTACCGAAAATTAGGAGTCTATTTCTCTTAAAATATTTGCAATTTTTGTTAAGATGTCCATAATTTAAACAGAGAATTTATCGAAAATTCATAAATTTTAAAACTCTGCCTTAAGCCTTTAGAAATATCACATGGATGTTAGAGTATCAGCACAACACAGAAGAGTTGTTGTTTGAGATGGAACACTGATAATTTACTTGAAAGCATTTGATATTGAATTGAGAGGGAAGTCTTCAGAGATGATGCCGTTTGAATAATAATAAGAGGTCTTCCAAAAAGAAAAGTGGAAACCAAAATGCCACAGATTAAGGCGGCTTGAGCAGAAATGACCCTTTTGTAGTGGAATATAGCCGTTGTTGTATGTAAGCTCAATCTGGCTGCTGATTAGTGGATTCTCATAGATGGAGATACGATTAAAGAATTTTCTTGAGAGATTTTGGATGTATTCTTCGATCGAGTCTATTTTGAGATCTTTGTGGAAGACCGAATTCGGGAAAAACCAAGGTCATTCATCATTATTCTAAGAATTGTATTTTGTAGAGGTTATTATTTTTTTTTCTTTTCGTGGTGGATTTTAATTGTGACATCCCATATTTGCGCTGCGTAAGAAAGGATAGGTCTAAGAACCTGTTTGTAAAGGAGAACTTTGCTGTTGAGTGAAAACGAGAAATGTCTGTCTATGGGATATTGCTCTATGTTTTACTTAAGAATGATTTTACGTTTCTTCGCTTTCAGAAAATGTTGGTTAAGTCGAATTTGCATCAGACAGTATTCTATTTTAAACAACTTGGACTCAGTATAATGAGCAATAAAAGAGAAATATCAGAGGATTCATGTGCATAAGGAAAGTATTTATAAAAAAAGAAAATTTTCAAAGTATAAGTGAAGTCAACCATCTAACTCTCCGACCCGCCCGAAGGCACACGGATTTAAACCATAAAACTGAATGACCGGACAGCCGCTACAGCAATTGGCGGGAACTGTGGTTGAGTCCTAAGGGCCATCACCGGCCACGGTACAATCCTTCCCGAAGGAAGTACGTCCCGTCATCGATGGGAGGAGTTAGATCCCCCACCTATTAGTGTTCCCTCCAGGGTGGCGAGATCCAACCACCATGCCGGAAGCATCTCATCCTCATTTCGAGGTGCCCCCCGGGGGGTTAAAGTATAAGTGAAAAGGGAACTGATACTTTGTATTATTAATGTTCAGGTATTTAATAATCGATAACCAAATGTTTTGACGAGGTGAAATAATTTGAGCACAGTATCGATGCATTTTAAAATTGCCTAGATATATATTGTAAAAATATGTAGTTTTAAAGAATTGAAGGTAAAAATATTTAAAAATAGTAGTATAGTTCCAATTGTTAAAATCCACGAAGATTGAAAGCTTTTAAAAATTTGAAGATCTTTTTTCAGTATTGTCAATATTGTTATTGGAAACTTATCCGTTATAAATGTTTTAAGAGTCGCAATAAACAGATGTCCTTCTACTTTAGCATTAGATCTAGCTTTCCGTTATATCTTTTCCCCAAAAATATGAAATCCCTATCAAATGATCAATAGGTTTTAAGAATATTTTTTGTGTTATCTAGTCATATTTTATATTTAAAATCAGCCTGAGTGGTCTCCTATAAACTTTCTTGCACAGTCTCTAATAAAAATGTTATTTCAGAGGAAAGCCTTGCATGGCATTGGCACACAATAGTTACAAAATATTAACTTTGGCGCAAATTTGGTATTTGTATTGAATCTATCGTGCCATCTTTGGCGAGTTATTTAGCTATTTAATCCTGGCACGCTGTTAATAAGTATCTCAAAATATAATTTGTGTTTTATGCGCAATTTCTTCCATCCGATTGAAATAAAATTTTGGCACAAAATTACGCATATAGTCCCCGAATTTGATATTAAGTTAGTGCGTTTTTGAGTTATAGTTTTTACATGTTCCTGAAAGTACAGACAGACAGATGGTCAACCACTTGTTGGATTTAACTCGAAATTTCATAAATATTAAATTACACTATAGATATTAAATACATGTACATGATTTTATATACATAGGTCTCTCCATTATCCAACTATCGTTTTAATTTATATTCGAGCAGACGGACAGGCACACTTCCTCCGAATAGATCTTGTATAATTTGATAGAAATCTGCAAATTTGGTGTAAAGTTCGTATACCAAATG
>JAPMOR010123865.1:39039-53966 GCA_026543865.1 Argiope aurantia | reverse complement strand
ACGACAATTCATTGTTTTAGCTATGATTTATATCGCACACTGCAAACGATATTAAGAATTTTTTTTGTACACTCGCTAATACTGCTATTTATTTTAGAGAGAATATTAAAACTAAATTACAGACAGGGAAATAAAGCCTTATATATTTTCGTATTACATTGTTTCGAATTAATCGTTCGAATATCCCTTTTTGTTTAGTTTCGTATTATTGCTAATTAAAAAAATCATGATTTCGACTACTGATTCAGGAGATAATTATTCATTAACAAAATACAATTATGAAATGTGATAATTATAATAAGGTGTCCACGTAAATGTTATGTACGTCAAATACCGTAACGTAACAATCATAACTATAGATAAATTCTTATTTCTAATAACAAGTTGACTTTTCCTTTCCCTTTTTTTTGAGGTGTGACATTGTTGATATATTTCACTTGAAACGAATAATGCCATTTATATTATTCATTTTTACTGTTACATTTACTAATACTGACTTACAATTTAAATCAGAATTGTTTAAATCAATATAATTGATTGTAAGGAAAGTACAAAGTAATCATAATTAAAGCGTAGAAGTCAATCTCTACTAATAGTAATGGAGAAACTGTACGTTGGTACTCAACAAGTTTATCTAGAACTATCAAACTTATATACTTACTTGGTCTTAGGGCTGTGGGAATGTGCATCTCGGAGCGGTTTTTTTAATTGTCATTAGAATTTTAATGAATTAAAAATTATACGAAATGTTGGCATTTTTCCGCCATAACTCCCGAAAACACTACAGCACAAAAACGACTTTTATATTATCATCAAAATATCTATTCAACATCAGTTAGTCTGCGGTACATTTTTTTAAAATTTTTAATCAATGTTTAAAGAATTTTAAGTGTATTTTACTAGAATATGTGCCATTCTTGAAGTGGTTTCATTGGCATTATAACTAATAATCATGGTTTTTCCACCAGTAATAGTCAAATTATAATAATTCGACTCACTCTTTTATGTTGAGTCGTTTTTCAGTATAAGATATGTTTTTAATAGAACTTTTGAAATCTTGTTGTTCTTACAACTAAGATTTAATTTTGGAATTAAGCAGTGGTGAAATTGCTTTTGGAGTCACTCCATTTTTAAATGTTTCTGCTCTTTACAATAACTCAATTGAAAGCATAAAAATATAAACAGAAAATTTAAGAAATATATAATATATTAAACATAATAAGCTTCTCTCAAAATTTGAAGTTTAAAAATATTTTGTTGAAGAAGCCAATATTTATTTGGAATTTTTAGCGATAATTAATCATGACGAACCTATTGGTCGCCAAAAACAACTAATTATTTGGTCTAGGAATTAATTCGTGCGGTTTTACAAGAGATGGCGTAACTGGCTTATTGCCCCATAGTTTCGTTTGTTCAAACATGCATTTAAAACTACTATTATTGCGCATCTAGTTTAGTATATGCCATTTGGTTTAAGCGTAAACAACAACAATTTTTATTCAACTGAAAATGTCAAATTTTGTGCCTGATAAAGTGTTTTTGCTGGGGGTTCTTCTTCATTACTTTAACATGAAGAAAAGTGCTACCGAAAGTCATCGTATTTTGGTGGAAGTTTATGGTGACCATGCTCTAGCTGAGCGAACGTGTCAAAAGTGGTTTGCACGGTTTAAAAGTGGTGATTACGGTTTGGAAGACCAAGAACGACCTGGACAACCAAAAAAATTTGAAGCTTCTGAAACCTGGTGAAACTATTAATGGAGAACGTTATCGACTTCAATTGATGCGTTTGAAACCAGCTCTGGCCAAAAAAAGACCAGAATGGAATAACAGACATAATAAACTTATTTTTCAACATGATAACGCTCGACCACATGTCGCAAAACCGGTCAAAACATATATGGAAAATGTCGGATGGGAAGTGTTACCCCACCCGCCGTATTCACCAGACATTGCTCCTTCAGACTACTACTAGTTTCATTGCATGCATAACGATTTGCTTGGACAGCGGTTCACTTCTTCAGAAAATATTGAAAAATAGATCTCTGATTGGATCGCTTCGAAAAGTGAGGAATTCTTTCGACACGGAATTCGTAAATTGCCTGAAAGATGGGGAAAATTAGTAGCTAGCAATGGACAATATTCTTGATAAAGTATTTATGTATTTTGCTTTTGAAATAAAGCTCTAATGTTTTATTAAAAATCGCACGAATTAATTCCTAGACCAAATATATATAAGATATTGTGACAAATGCTGCGTTATTCCTTGTGTTTACAATTAAAATCATGCATATCGATTTATAAATTTGAAAAAAATTCGTTCAATTTTCAGCAATATAGACAAAAATGGCGCTGCAATCTGAGTTCAGATGTAAAACACTTGCAATTTAACCTTTAAATTTACAATATAAAACAATTTTTTTATTAAATTGATTATTAAGTACGAAATAGATCAAGAGAAAGCATTTTAATTGTATATATGTCTATATAATAATTTATTGTAAATATGTCTATAACTTGCGACACGATAATTCAGAATTGCGTTGTGCAAGATGGATGAAATTCTATACGTGAATGTAAACAAAATCTCTAAATGTTAATAAAGTTTTGAGTGAAAACTATCGTAAGGTAATGTGTATGTCCATCTGTACGAGCGCAAGTTAACACGATAGCGGTATGTACTTTCGCAGGCATGTAAAATCGATAACCGCTCCCTCCCCCTCCCCCCAAAAAAACCGAGTGCAACGAGACAACTCTTGTAGATAAAATTGTAATCCTGTAATCAGTTTCGATTTCAAGGATGAAATAAGACTCCAAAATTATATTATGAAGCACAAAACACTTTAGTGCAGGATTCTGAAAATGAAATTCTGAAAAAAAATTTATGGATTTATGACCTTATGCAAAGTTTATACTTTTTAGGTGGAAGTTGATAGCTCATTTTTTAGAAAGCTTTAGAGAAACCCCTCCCGCTAGTTTAATAATATGCTGTTAATGTTATCTATTTTACAGACTAAATCGGCTTACAAAACAGTTTTGCTGGAAAAGATAAACATACTTATCATTTATTAATTATTATCACTATTAATAATTAATCATTATCCCTATTATAAATAATTTTACCAGTTTATTTTCAACTTAAATTTGTTATTGAATTAAGCAAGCTAATTTAACTGCAATTGTTTGGTTAAAATTCCTTTATTAAAGGAATTTCGGAGGAAAAAATGCATGAATTAATTCTTTTATTATATACTTTTATTATTTTGTTTATCGCTTGTGAAGAAAGAATTTAGTAATCGACTTTTTACCTGATTTTTCAAAATTATAAGAATATTGAAATTTTATGCACTTGTTTATTCGCGATAACAATACGCTATTTTCAGAACTTAATTATCTGTAATCATTAACCATATTAAATTTTGATTTTGTAAAAACTGGATGTACTGTTTAATTATGAATTTGAGAAAAAAAGTAAATCTCAATATTAAAAAGTAAAAACCAATCAAAATAAAAGTATTTTGCGATTTGGTACATTAATAAAAGTATTAAAAGGTTCAATGATTATTGTGAATTTAATATGAGAAAACACTTTAATTGAAGATATTTAAATAAAATTTTAAAAGCATCAAACTACAATACAAACAAATCTGATTTGCATCAAACTACAATACAAAACAAATCTAAATTGAATCATTCCATGTTGAGTTGAGTTGTAAGTGTTATGACGCGTACAAAAATTGCATTTTGTGAAAAAAATTCTCATGAAATATTCAAATTAATTTTTAAAAAGCAAAAAGGAATTTGGTGTAAATGTATATTACAACATCTGCAGAATGGTATTTCAGATTGTTTTATCTAAAAATTCTTATAATATTCTACCTTTGCAATGCATTACGAATATAACAACACAAATATGGTATCATCTTACTGATGTTTAACAAAGGAACAATTCTTTTAAATTATTATCTGTGTTTTATACTTTCTTATTTGAATTATTTTTTTCACTAATTAAAATGACAATCTTAACTCCAGTATGGCAGCGCATTCATTATAATTTCACGATCTTATAGTAAGAAAAACATTTTCAGCTTGTTTCGCAGCATGAGATACATATGTGAAAAGAATAACGCTTGCAAAGCAGAATATTAAACATTCACAGGAAGACCTAGTAAAATACAAGAAAAAAAATCGTTTGTTTTTTAATCTGATTTTTAATACAACGACGCATATGCACATTTCTTTTTTGTTTTTTTTTATTTCTCAGAAAATTTGAAGGCCAGATGTAATGCAACATTTAAAATTCTTCTTTGTTTAGTCTTAGATAAATTTTATGCCATTTTCATTTGCTAAATTAGTATGTTCATTCCATCCGATTATCCAACAATGTTTTTATTTTATTTTATTTCTTTCAGAAGCAGGATTTGTTCAGATGCCTTTACAGATTTTTTTCTTTTTTGACTATTTATATTAATAAGAACCAGATGAAGAAAATTATGTTTGCAGATAAAAAAAAATTAAATGTCATATTAAGGTGATAAAAATTTCACTTGCCCTGCATATTTGATCTTTTTGGATAGAAAAAGAAGTTCGATATACAGGGTGTTGTCGAATTCGACCGACAAACTCAGAAGGGGTGATAGTAGGCATCAAGAGGATAAAGAATCACCATACAACATGGGGTCCCAAACGATGTTTAGGGGGTAAAAATCGAAAAATATAGGGAGTCTGCGAACTATTGGAAACTGTAAAATATTAATAAAAAAATAATAAATGATGTTTCATATATGAATTTTTTTTAAGTGAAAGCACTTTCTTAAAGGCTATTTTTCATGTAAGTAACATGTCGATTTAATGAACCAGGGGGTCGTAAGTTATTGAAAACGAAAAAGTAGTTTAGAACCCTTATCTTCAAAAAAATTTAAACTTGAAGAAAAATAAAAGCTTGAAAATATGAAGAATTTTATACTCTTTAATTTGATATAAGTCTGTAGTGTGAAAACTGAGAAGGTTTTTAAATATTCAAGAAAAACTAAAATGTTTGCCGGGAAACATCGCTGCAACATCAGCACCGTTGTTTATAGAGGGTGTTACCAAATTCGAAAGGTATAGTAGGCATTAAGGAGATGAAAAATTATCATAAAATATAGGGTAGCAAGAGACGTATATTCTGTGAAACTCGCAAAAACAGACATCGAAGACACAATGAGCCCGGCGAAGAGAATGGCCCATGAATGCGAGGATTTGAACTATGTAGTCGAGAAGAAGACACTTTCTCGTATGTAAATTTTCCTTGCGTTCGAGGAATATAAAAACAACGAGCATTGCAAAATTGATGTTTCGATGAGTATAAAAGCAGCTTGTAGTCCTTAAGGAGCAGTACAGAATTGATTGTCGATAAGTTTCATTCGCAAACAACATGTCAGATTTCACGAATGACAAATATGCGGATATGCATTTAATTTACGGCCGAGCGGATGGTAATGGACGCCTAGCACAAAGAATATACCAACAGCAATATCTAAGTAGGCGTTGTCCACACCACAGCACCTTTGCAAATATGGATAGACGGTTGCTGGAGACAGGATCCTTCAAAATAACAAGGCCAAATGCAAGGTAAGAACACAGTTTGCGCACACAGAAAACCGAGTTTTGCAGCGTTTTGCCGATACCCCATCGACAAGAACGCGATCAGTTGCAGTTGAATTGGATATTCGGCACGCTGGATGTTTGGTGCCACACAGGAAGATGCACTCTTTCCTGCAAGAATTTTATTCTCAGATTTTATCTCAGACATCGGCACCGATGTTGCAGCGATGTTTACCGGCAAACATTTTAGTTTTTCTTGAATATTTTAAAACCTTCTCAGTTTTCACACTACAGACTTATATCATATTAAAAAGTAAAAAATTCTTCATATTTGTAAGCTTTTATTTTTCTTAAAGTTTAAATATTTCTGAAGATAAGGGTTCTAAACTACTTTTTCGTTTACAATAATTTACGACCCCTTGTTTCCTTAAATCGACATGATACTTACATGAAAAATAGCCTTTAAGAATGTGCTTTCACTTAAAAAAATTCATATTTGAAACATCAATTATTATTTTTTTATTAATTTTTTACATTTTCCAACTATTTGCCGACTCTATATTTTTGCTATTTTCACCCCCTAAACGTCGTTTGGGACCCCATATTGTATGGTGATTCTTTATCCTCTTGATGCCTTCTATCACCCCTCTGAGTTTGTAGGTCGAATTCGGAAACACCCTGTATATATATGTATGTAATGATGTTTTAAAGTCTAAATTAAATCTTAATTAATTTCCTAATTTTTATCTTAATTTAGTCTATATCAACTTAATTCTAAAATGGTCTCTTATTTCCTGACCTAATTCGATCCTTTTTTTTATTGAATTAATGCTACAATAGCTATGTTCAACTGCTTTAATCAGCATTTTTCCATGCTCCGAGTGAAGAGATAAAAATCTTTCAAGGTACTATATATATACATAGCGCCAGTTTGATTTTTAAAAAATATTCATTCTAAATTATCACGAAAAAAAAGTTTTCACTAGATTTTGTCTTGAAATATTTCCTTTTGATTTTTTAATACACTTTCAAGTCAAAATTAGTGTATGGAATTAAACCTGTTCGAAACATGATTATTCGTAATATAATGAAGAGTGATCATGCTGATTTCAAACACCTATTTTTTTTCGTCTGATTGAAATCAAAATTTGGTGCAAAATTATAATTTTAGAAACAAGATTACATATCTAATTTCATTTATCTAAATTGTTGCGTTTTTGAGCTATCGCATTTACAGGTCTACGAAAGTATATATATACACAAAATTATTTCATTACGATTCCTATTTATCCCACTACGAATTTATTTCAATATTTTTCAGAGAGGTACCAGTTTCAATATTTCGGTATGCACTTTAGGTGCTAAATCTGCGTACCAAATTTTATCCATTTAGCTCACATTTTGTAGTTATCGTGTTCATCTGTGGTCGGATAACCAGAAAGATAGACAGACATTCTCTGAATGAACTTTGTTTAAAATTTGCTGAGAAATTTCATATATCTAACTCAAGGCATTTTTGAGTTATCGTGGTCACAAACAGATGGACATGAAGAAAAAAAAATGGAGATTTGTAAAACAATTACAGTCAATAAGGCAGAACAATTACAGCCAAAAGGGTATTAGGCGGACAGGCACTTGCCTAGCAGTTAGGAGTTAAAGAGGATCACAAATAGAACGATTAAAAACTTTATGTTCCTATTTATCAAATAAATAAGTTTGTAAAGAATATAATTTCTAAGGATAATAAAAATATTAGGTTAATTTTGACTCTTTATCAAGCTTAATTGGTCAGAGTCAGATTTATTTTATTAAATTCATTTATTTATTAGAATATTTATAAAACATATTTTTGTGTTTGCTTAATATTGTGTACAAACAAAAATACCGGGTAGTCTGGAGTCACAACAGATAAATAAAAACATATAATTATATATTCACACATCATAGATATATAAAATAAAAACATCATTTAAACATATGGATAAATAAAATAAAAACATCATTTAAACATATGCATAAATAAAATAAAAACATCAGTTGTTTAAACATATGAATAAATAAAATAAAAACATTATTTAAACATACGGATAAATAAAATAAAAACATCATATATAAAAAAAATATATAAACACATCACATATAAATAAAAACGATTATTTACAAAGTTAATAAAATAAATGATATTAACCTGAACTAAATCCTTAACATGTTAAAAATGTACTTAGTTATGAAACTAAGTTAACTATTTCATTAAAAAATGGGGCCTTAGCCTAGTCCATGCCTAGGACCACAAAATACCTAAATATGCCAATGATTGCAACACACTTTACATATGAGGAGGTAAGTAGTATCATGCTTTAAAATTATAAACTGTATATAAGAGGTTTTTTTTTTTAAATTTGCGCATAAATTTAGTGATACTTTGGCTATGATAAGAAAAATATCAATAGTTCATTTATTTTCGATCGATACTATTTGGTAACTCTATAACGATATAGATGGGTAGCACAATTGACTACAAAACGGTACTATGTATACAAGTTCATTTAAGTAAAGAATGAAATTAAAAAGAAAAATATTAAATAAATAAGTACAAAAATTCCATAAGTTATATTGTTTTCGAGTAAATTTATACTGATTGCTATCGCTATCAATATCAATAAAATTCTTTAAGTACTGACTCTGATAGAAGAATTTAAAACAAAAAGTAATTATTAAAACTAGACATAGAACAAATACTATAGCGAAAAATCAATCAAAACATAATTCTATCATTTTATTTAGCTAATTTATTAAAAATAATTAATTAATAATTATATTATATGCTTATATAATAATTTATTAATAATTACACGATATTAATTTACAAAAATTAATCTATTAATTATAAATTATAATAATGATTATTAATATTTTCATTATAATATTAATAATATTAATTTATAATAAAAGTATTAATAATTATTTAATACAACATTAATTTATAAGAAATTTCGCAAACTTTGAATAGCACTTATGAAAATTGCACATGCTCTTCAATATGCTCTTTTTCAAACTTCTGAGGAAACTCTTGAATTTTTAGTAAATTAGCTTTTGTTTCACAGATCAATTTAAATGTAAATAAGTCTCTATCCTTTCATGCACTTAAGGAGAGGGTCAAAGAATATATATAGGTATCTAAAGTTCATTAGCTCTCTTCATAGATTTGATGGCTAGATCATCTGTCATCCTTATTTTTTTTATCAAAATTAAATATTAAGTATCCTTTCCTTTTACAGATTTTCAATATTTCCACAATTAACGTGAAGTGACTCGTCATTTTTAATTTTTAATCCCCTACACATTTTGTTTTTGCTCCTAATGGCCTTTAAGAAAAAAAAATTTTCTTCATAATATTAATAAGATCAATTCTTTTGCTTTATAATATTTTTAAGAATAATTCTTTTGCTTTATAATATTTTTAAGAAAAATTCTTTTGCTTTATGATATTCTTAAGAACAATTCTTTTGCTTTATAATATTCTTTAGAACAATTCTTTTGCTTTATAATATTATCCTAATTAATAATATACTATAATTCTAACTAAAAACCCTACTTCTTACATCAAAAAGTTAAGCAATTCTTTTACTTGTATTGCATCTGAAATTTGATTTTATTAGCATCAATTTCTATTTACATTAGAATCGTCCCTGTCTTTTAGAATTATTTGAATAAGGATAATCAAAATTGCATTGATATTTTTATTATAATAAAAATTTCGTTTAAATTATTGTGAAAATGCTTTTTTAATTCCTATGCGTAAAGAATTCAATCTCATACAGAAATGAGTTGATAAAGCATTTCCACCTGAAATACACATTGTACCATAGTTTTAAAAAATCCCCTTTCAATTTGCCACTTTACTTTTTATAACACCTAACAGCTAGAATCTAGGGTTTCTTTTCTATACTAAAAGCGAGTACATGCTTAAGAACGAATGATTCAAGAAAAATATTTTCCTTATGTTCATAGAACAACCGTAGACATCAATCCCTTATTAAGCATTCCAGAAACCATTTATTCTAAATTCTTTTACTTTTTTTTCTTCAGAAGAAGAGCCAAAGAGTTTAGTTTATAGATTTGATGTTGCAGATTCTTGGGAGATTCTTGAGAACAATGAACTATATACAATCACCTCCATATTTCAATTGAGATTCCCTTTGAATTCACCATAAAAAAAAACTATAAAATCTGGATCATGATGGATAGTTCGCGAACTGCACAATGCAAACAAAAGACTTCGTCCATGCCATCAAATCTCCATTTTCAAATATTTAGCGAGCATTCAGTTTGGAGATGTGTACGTGCCTTAAAAGTTATGAAAAATGATACTTGTTATTATAAATAAGACGTGAAACCATGACAACATTAGAATTCCATTTTGAAGCGACTTACTTTGAGAAACAAATTTGGGTTGACAAAAATCCACATATCAATATTCTTGCAATTTTAAAAGAAACAGGTGTTTTGCATCATATTTGTTTTTATTAATTTATACATTTTTAACTTTTACCATTTCTAATTTTATTACTTGTATGTGGTTTTTAATTAATTTCTGAACAAAATTACAATTATGTTCTGAATCTTAAGCTTCTGCGCAGTCTATTCTCCACAAGAATCTTGTGCCTGAATAATATTCACATGATCATCACTGGGAAAAAATTGCGATATGGTCTGATTACTACATAAAGCCAGCGATTTTCTTTCCAAATTTCCATGCCATAGCATACAAAAAAATTCCTTGCCTTAACATACGCCAGAAATTAATAGTCGGCAGATATTAATTTTAACCTCAGAACATTCCAGCTCCAAAATCGGCACATTATCACTAATACATGTAATTAACGTAAGTATCAGAGAAATTTATATTTTAATTTATCTTTTCCGATAATTGCATGATCTCTAACTTAAAAAAAGCAATTTCAATGCAGAGAGAAGTCATATCCCTGATTCTCCGATCCACCAGAAGACACACGGATAAAAAACTGAATGAACCCATCCGCCATTACAACAACACTGGCAGGAACTGTGGTTGAGTCCTAAGGGCCATCATCGGCCACGGTACAACCCTTCCTAAAGGAAATAAGTCCCGTCATCAATGGGAGGAGTCAGACCCCTACCTTTTCAAATACCCACCAGGGTGGCGGGGACCAACCACCATGCTGGAAGCTTCTTATTTTAGCATATATATAGCTTATTTTAGCATATATATATATATATATATATATATATATATATATAATCAAAATTTTTACAATCAAAATACTATTTGGCATCTATACGAAATATATTTCTAGATAATTATGTCAGAACTTCCATAATAATCTTTGAATCTCTGAGAGATTAGGTTGTTCTCCTTGTGAGAACAATTTAGTTGTTGAGAAATCTATGAAAATGAGCACAGCAAAAGTCCTTGGGGAATGTAACATAAACTTAGAGGGATTTTTCTCTTATATTTTGCATATTTGCAATTCTGTTATTCTGTAATAAAAAACAGCAGCCGATTTCATTAATAATTTATCTGTTAATCATGTAGATGAAACATTTACGAGCATGTATCTTCAATGTTAATATTTTAATTTGTTATTAGCACATTTTCAATTATAGCTATTAACTTCTACTTCCACTTATTACCAGTAACAAGCTGAAATAGAAATGATTAATTCCAAAACCAGTCTTTACAACAAGGTGGAAATTCCCTGTTATTAATGAAATAAAATGTAATTAATCTAAAGAAAAGGCCACGATGCGAAACTAGCATGAATACAAAACAAGCACCATTCGATTATCGTCCCTACACCCATTTTTATATAGCTCCAGGCAATTATCAAAAAACGAAAACACTATATCCTTTCTTGAATTCTAAAATTAAATAATTTTAATTAAAATGCAATAAATTATCTTTTGAGCTGACCAATAGAAGACATTCTCTCTATCATTCATCCACATCTTACAAGATCTCTTCCGTCATTAGCACGAACTCCTTCCTGGCCTCGAAACGAAATTCGAAATTAAATGTTCGAATAAGGAAGACACACCCTTGCAAGAAGACCTTGGGCTAAAACAAAGTGGTCTACCTAAGTGTTAAGAAAGGGATGGATTGACTCTGGAAGAACTATCTCCAGTTCTCATTGACCTTGAAGCAGAGGCGGGATGATACTGGATCCTGGTACGGATTCTTTCTTGGATCCTCATTGGAAGTCCGATCGTATCGTACCCTCTCCTTTTCGTTCTATGTTCGTGAAGCACGTAATTGGTCCCCAACATTCGATAGGGCCTTAATTTTTCACATCTGCCTTTTAAAGTCTTTATTTTGTTATTATTAACCGGAGCTGGAAGCTGTTATTAGGTTCTCTATTAATCACAGATGGGGCGATTTCAGGGTTTTATGTAATAATGAAGACGAATCGCTAAAGTTTTGTTTTGTGAATTCTGTATGTTTGATATGTAAGTGCTGTTTTGAGAGAATTGATATTTAATGAAGTGCTATATTTAAAACAACCGAAAAGCTGAAATAAAATGCCTAAAGTGATTGAAATGTGGCAATCAATTAAAGAATGTTTAATATAAATCATAATTTCATCTATATATTTTTTCTAAATACTTAGAAAGACCAAGCAATCAATTTCCCAACCACAATTACTGGTTTGATTTCATTAATTTTTATTCAATCCTAAAGCTCATGATCCTTAAATATGTCTTTAATGGACATTTACTTCACACTATGTCCTATTTTCGAAAAAAATCTCAGAATAAAACAATTTCATTTTGCGTTATCGGTAAAAAAATCTAATGAGCTCCATAGATTCAACCATTGCACCGTCATTTAAGCGGGTCTGGTGCATGTTAAATCAGTCCGGGCCAAACGTCCCCCCGTTGCCGTAGTGTGAAGGGAGAGGTGACAGCTCAGGTTTCGTCCTCGTCATCTGACCGCGGTTCAAAATTACGAGGTCCTTCCCAAAATAACCCTAGTGTTGCTTTAAAATGGGACGTTAATATAACCAAACTAAACCAATCCTCAAGTACTGATAATAATAGCAGAATATAATTTTTCTGCTTATAATACTTATTGATAAATATGGCGCAAATACTTTATTTTAAAAAAATTAAAATCTTTTTTTAGTTTGAAGTTGATTCAGTTTTGTTAATTACCATTTTCAAAAAAACTAGTGTTCATCATAATAAGTACAACATTTCAGAATATATTTCATAAACCTTTTTCATTAATATATAAATATACTTATATATAATATAAATGTATTCACTAATATTGACTAATATATGAATATATTTAGATATAATATATGAATATATTTATATATAGTATATGAATATATTTATATATAGTAAATTATTATATTTATATAATATATTTTATACAAGTCCAGAATAGGACTGTGCCGATTTTCGATCTATCGAAAAAAAAATCGATGTTTTTGAAAAATCGATTTTCTGATGCCAGTTTCCGAAAAATATCTATTTATTGAAATCATGATCATGAATAATAGTTCTCGATAAATCACGATACAATAAATTGATATTCAAAATTAATTTGCGTTTTCGATTTCGTTTTGGTTATCGGTTAGTGTTTATTTTTGTTGCTCCTCATTCTTATTAATTTTCATACAGAATTTTTGTTAATATTTCTTTAAATACTGTCATATTCTAATATATAAAAGTACTTGTTTTAAACATGTTATTTTTTAATAAATTGTTTTCTGTTTCCTAACTGAATGATACCATAATGGAAAAATAATTGTGGTTAACAGAAGGTTGTAGATTGTCTTTTGTTTAATCTCTAAATATTCATCTTCAGAAATAAAAGCAAAAAGGATTCACTCAGATTAAATTCACAATTTTATTCGCAGCTCGCATTTTTACACTTAAGCGCACTCGCATAAAGAAAAAAAAGAAATTCCGTTATACATCCGTTTTCACCTCATGGCTCGCGATACAATAAATCGATATTCACAATTAATTTACGTTTTCGATTTCTTTTTGGTTACCAGTTAGTATTTATTTTTGTTGCTCTTCATTCTTCCCCATACAAAATTTGTGTTAATATTTCTATAAATATTGTCATATTCTAATATATAAAAATATTTGTTTTAAACGCAATGTTATAAATTGTAACATGCAGATATTGCTTTGGCATTGATATACTTTATTAAAGGGGGTTTTATTACAATTTTTTCTAACTCTTTTTATTCAAAAGAAAACAAATATTTTTATTATATAAATTGAAACTTCCTTTTATTTGGAGTCGTTCTAATCAGTCAATATATTAATAGGACTGGACTAGTCAATTAGTCAATGTCTGGACTAGGACTATTTTTAATTTATAATTACTGTAAATAAATAATGATATTACGACATATCGAAAAATATCGATATGTGTTGGAAGATACATCGCGATGATGAAGTTCCGACATCGCCCAGCCCTAGTCCAGAATATAAAATTAGGTTCTTCATATTCGCTTCAGTTGTTATTGAATTTCTCTTGCCCTTGAAACAATCCAATGCTTGGTTCAGGGATTCACCTGTCATCGGCTGAGTACACTTTCTCTTCATACCGCCCACCTGTTACGCAATAGAAACATCTAGAACAAAACATTTACTGTCAAAGCAAAGCGAGTTCTAAGATTTAAAAACAAATATAGAGCATAATAGAAGTAAAAAGTTTCAAAAAATCAGTTCAAACAAAGTCCACCCAGTTCTTATTGTGCAATTCGACTCTTAATGGTCCTTCAACGGTTTGGGCAGGTCGTCTTTATAAAAGTATGTAATGTACACACTCTTCTAGTTTCGCAATTTGGAATACTTCAGGATTTTCCACATTAACATTATTTTACAGTAATTTTACACTGTGACTTTTAATTTTAGAAGAATTTTTTAAATTATATTTTGAAGAGGAAAACTTCTTTCATGTACAAAAATAGTTTATAAACGGATCAATATTTTAAGCAAAGCTAAAAGTTTCCACAAAACAAAAGCTATCATAAATTAGCTGCAGTGTGCCCTAAAATGCTTGAAAACATTAAAATTTATGCAAAAAAATAATTCTAAATAATTTTGTTTGTTTTTCCGATCGCTATAAGTTACTAACATGACTCTTTAAGTTTTTTTACTGTATTTTTATTTCTCAGAATCCGGTAGATGGCGTTATGTATGGCTTGATGATGATTTAATGAGGAAACTTCTCTTAGTACTCATATTCAAAATTGTTTCTTGGATTATTTTTCCATGATGGGGCATGAATTTTTTTCATGCTGGAATTGTGTATATCATATGCTTTGCATTAAATT
>JAPMOR010123865.1:12214-25852 GCA_026543865.1 Argiope aurantia | reverse complement strand
CAGCGATGAGATCAGTGTCAGATCACATGCTGATTAGGATGTTAAAGAAACATTTATCCTAATTTCCCATTAGATCTTCCACGATTTCAAAATTATAAGGTAATGTTGTAACTAAGATAAATTTGAATTGTGTGTGTGTTTCCGCTCTACAGGATAGACCCTTTAATCTACAACTACCAAATTTGGTACATTTATTCTTTGGAGTGCGGAAATATGCACCTTGAAAGGATTCTTTTTAAATTTTTAATTAGATCTTTTATTAAGAAAAATTTTGGTGTTTTTCCACTATAACTTCCGAAAATATTACAACAACAACTGATTTTTACATCAAATTAAAGTTCAAAAAATAAGCTTTTCAATGATACTAATGTTTCTATAAATTAAATTTCTATTTTTAATGAATTTTTTTAAAAAAAATATTTTAACTATATTTTTCAACAATTTATTTCGAAAAAATAAAAATAAAATTTGACCTCCACTAGCACGTTTTGAGTATGTGGGAAAATTAATTATCTTGTACTCAAATATTTCAGAAAGAGAAGTTCAAGTAAAAACTGCAGGCTGCTTTTTATAAGAAAGAACCAGAGATATTTCAATATTAAATAAGCAAAAAAGAAAAAAAGGGATTGCCACTTTGTGAAATTTTTCTTACGTCATTGATTTGATTATCCTTCCAGACGAAGTATACTTTCAATACCAAAAACGGAACACTGTATGTAGAATCCCACAGATTCATTTTTGTGAGTATGTTGTCAAAAAATCTATCATCAGAAATCTAATGTTTTTTTTCCAGAATGGTGTGGAAATGTTTATTATCAGAACCGAGATAGGGTTTCTGGGTTCTCCCTCGTCCCATGATCAGGTTCAAAATTAAATAGTTTCTCTTATAGTCTGCTTACAATTACGAAAGACTTGCAATTGAATAAATTAAATAAAATCAACGACATTTAATCATGTTAGCTTTATTTTGAAACTTCCTTATTATATTACCCACATTACTAAGACCCCAAGCTCTAGTGCGTTCGAAATAATTTATTTCAAGTATTAAAAAGATGTGCAGATCAAGAAGATAGCCAATGAATCAACACCAAGTGTGTAAAATTAACTGCAAGGCAATTGTTTACATAATAATCTAACCTTCAGACATGAATTGATCCTTATTTCACATGCTATTCTTGCAATTGTACTTCTAGCACTAAAAATGGGTTCAATTTCAATAGATGTTGAAAGATTCGCTTACGATATATTTCGCATAAATTGGATCAAATGTCAGGTTCCTAGAAGACACATCCCTTTTAACCAATCTACAGAAAACAGATATCCACGTAATTTCATTCGTAGCATATCAAAATATGTTCTGTTTTATCAGGTATTAATAAGAAACGACATCAGAGGCATTATTGAAGAAATGTACCTCGTAAATGTCAATGACGACGCAAGTGTGTTTGAATTCCTAAATGCTTTCATGAAACTTGATAAAGACTTTTTCATATTCAACATTATGCAAAATGTTGCTTGTTCTCTTGCAATTTCTTTGGAATTGAGTCTTTATAAGTATCCGACGCATAGACGACTTTTGGAACATATGTCTGAGAGATGGAGAACTTACTTTCAGCAATTTTTGCAGTTAGACTTTTTTCTGAAAGGAGGATTCGAAGGTTTATTTGAACATGCAGAATCGATGCATGCATCCGATTACACACTGGATAAATACATTTATGAATCCAATAAAGTATACGACATCAGTGGGGCTAATATTTGGACAACCCCTCATGTCCAGACGTTTTTGGAAGCAAACGAGATAAATGTTGACGAAAGAATTCGACATTCTACCGTTTCCCTTCTTAATTACTGTTCCATAAATGGAACTTCAAGAATCTTAAGGATATTGTTCAGATCTGAAAGATTACCAGTTGTTGGAAAATGGATTAGATGGACAAGAAAACGTGTCACTAGAATCGGAGCCACACTTCTTAGAAGAAGATTTAGGCGAGATGGTGGATTGTTAGACTGTGTTTCGGAAACTAATTCTTCAGAATACTCCACCGAAGAAAGCCAAAGGAATCCTGAAGTTGATTATAGAATTACTTCAGCTATGATAGAAAATTATATTAGGTCTGTGCAAGAATATAATCAGGGGTAATAAAACAAAAACATCAGTTGTCAAGAAATTGAAATATTTGTATAAAAAACTATAATAATGAAAAATAATTCATCATGGCTAAATGTTACAAATGACATCTAAAGAGGTAAACAAGCCATTTCAACAATTCACTTTCTTCTTCTTTTATTTCTGTCTCTATTACAACCTGTTAAGTTTTTAACTCTTTTGATACGTAGATTTGATAAAACACAACAAAGATATCTGCTTTCAATTGCGAACCACTTCTAAATCAAAAATATGTATTTGCCATATTTATGACAATTGTAAATTGTGATGTTGCTTACTATTTTTACATTTCCTACGGAATTTTCACTAATTGAATATATCGCATGAGAATATGAAGCAATCTTGTGGACATTTTACAATTTTCAAATAAAATGAAACTTCTATTGAAGATACGTTTTACTTATGTGGTAAATCAGATTTTTCTAAAAATGATACCTTTTATTACTTCCTTTGACAATTAAGATAATGTGGTGTGTGTGTGTGTGTGTGTGTGTGTGTGTGTGTGTGTGTGTGTGTGTGTGTGTGTGTGTGTGTGTGTGTGTGTGTGTGTGTGTGAACATAATTCAAAAACTTTTTGAACTAAAAGGCTGAAATTTGGTATAGAAACTGGCGCTCAAATTTGAAGGTTTTGCCGTCAAATTTTGTGCAAAATCCATATACAGGAATGATTTTCTGGCTATTCGATTATAAGTGAAGATAACTCTAAAATGCAAAGAGATAGATAGGTTTAACATGAAAAATATAAATTCTTATCAACTTTTGAATGAAATCTGTAGAGCACTTGTATATATGCGAATGTACAGACCAACAACACTAAAAATTCTTAAGGAGATTGAATTAAATCAATGAAATTCGGCACGTTATCGTGGGATTCAATTACTATTATGTGTCCAATTTTTATTTTATTCGGTCGGTGAAAAGGCGTTTAAAATACACGTTCGTTTGATAGATTCAGTAAAATTGTTAGATTCATGCCAAAGATCTGTGTCTTGGAACTATTGTTCTTTAATGTCATACTAGGCATTTGCGACCTTAACCAAGGTTCCTAATTTTATGCGGAGATTGAGGGGGGGGGGGAGGATAAGACCAAAATTCGAAAATATGCGAACAAGTATTAGGAAGACCATCCTCTTTGACTTGGTTCCAAAACTGGGCAAAGAGCTTAAGAACATATTTCAACCTCCAGTTTTCCTTTAATAAAGAATTTTTTTTAGTTTAGTTACATTAACGTCCCGGTTTGAAGCAACACTATGGTAAATTTAGAACGGACCTCGTAATTTTGAACCGCAGTTAGATGGGGAAAACGAAACCTGAGCTGGCAGGTCCTCGGAAAGCTTCCACAACACACCACACCAGCGGGAGGACGTTTAGTCCCTACAGGTGTTTATCGTACACCAGACCCACTCACAGAACGGTTCTTTGGTGGAATTGAATCTCGAACCTGAAATTCTCCGGTTCCGAAGCCGTGACCTTACCACCAAACCACTGCGGCCCACATCTAATAGAGAAATAAAAGAAGAAAATTACGGAGAGAAAAAAATATTTTCTTTTCTTCACATCGTAGTACAAAAGGAATCTATCCTTCGTGTTGCAGAGGAATTTTTATAATTTAACTTCTTAGTTTCCAGAGATTTTAAAGCTATATTATGATGCAATTAAAAAAATCATAACACTTCCATTTTATTCTCCAGAATAAAAGACCAATTCAGTGGTTTATCATAAAAGGTGTGTTTCAAATTTTTAGGGACACCATATAAAGACATAAAATCGGAATAATTTTTACCTAATATCTGTAAAAACTTCTTTGAAAAACATGAAAAACTAAATATAATAAAGAAATCTAAAATAATTAAATAAATATCAATGCTAATAAAAGAAAATAGAAAAAAAATGCTAAATTTGTGTTTCAAATTTTTAGGGGCAGCTAGATGAGATGGTATATAAATTCAAGTTAAATCTTTATTATTGCTCATTTAATTTACTACCAGTTGTTTTAAAAACTTAAAAAGCTTATATTGAAAACGTCCACGTTAGTACTTAATTTTTTGCCGAAGAAATATGGCTAAACGTAAATGGTTATCAGATCTTGGAAAAGGCCAAATCAGAGTCACAATCAAGTTGGAGCCACAGTCAGATGATGAGGAAGGCACCTGAGTTGGCAACCCTCTCTCCAAGTTTTCCCACCAAACCCGAGGGAGGACATTTGGCCCCAGACGGATTTAACCTGCACCAGATGAGCTTAGACAACGGTTCTTCGTTTGAAGAGGCTCGAACTTGAAACCGTCCGACTCTGAAGCCGAGATTTGCCACAAGGCCACCTTGGTCCCATTTGTGATTCGAAGATAACAGATTTCATTGCACTTGAAGTCTTCCATGTGTTCGGGAACGGTGCACATTGAATCGGCCGTCAAAAATCTAATGATCTCCCATTTCTTGATCAAATGATCTCACACGAAAATTCGGACACTGGAATTTTATTCAGATATCTTCTTCTTCCACTTATCATAATTCGAAATGAGGTCCGTCTCTAAATGATTTTCTTACTACAAAAGGAGAAGTAAATCTTATTAAACTATGCCCGCCATCAAATTGGGCATTTCCATTCTCAACCTTCTGCTGTAACTTGATTCGAACAAACATTCCTTGATCGTAAAATTGGAACTGAAATCACACCGTGCTCTATATAAAGTTAGGTGTCGAAGTTCCACTGTTCTTGGAGAAAGAACCTTTCGGAATACTTGACAAGTAGCAAGTGTAAGAAGAAAAACGCGCAAACATCACTTACTTTTCTCCATTGGATTGACAACTAGTTTTTTTAACCTCTAGAGTGACAATTATCAAAAAAGAATGATCGATTTTATTCTACAGTAAAATCGATTGTGATAGTATCGTTTTATTTAAATGAAGCAGTGCTAAATCAATTCCTCAAAAGAAGCGAAAGCCTATGTAAAAAATTCTTTCGCGTACAGCAGCTCACGAAAACACTATTTTTATCTTTTCCTCTGGAACGAAAAGAAGCATTCATGTCGGAACACGATCGATTTGGCGTACCTCGTGTACCTGATATTGAGTTAGAAAGATTTGCAAATACTTTATATAGCTATCTTTATTATCATCTTAACATGCAGGGTGCATTTGTGAGAACCAGCGATCACTTCCAAAATATAATAGGAGCAGCAGTCTTTTGCACAGAGAGGACTACATACAAGTTCAACAATAAGATTTTTGACGGCTTGGCACAAGCCCAGCACATTTTGTCTATCTGCGATGAAATTTGTCTTTCATTTAGAGACACTAATAATTACTTCAGAAAGCTTTATTATGTAAGTACCTTTATTTTAGACTATGTGTTATGGCGGTATAGATTGACACAGACAGTAGAATTTGATACGGGTCCCTATATGTGGACAAGAATATTTCGAATAAGATTTGAAAGTCTTTTTGAGCGGAATGGCGGGTGGCAGGCATTTGCAGAAGCTGGTGTGGATGCGATTGAATATTTCCACTTTCAACCAGAAGAAGGCACCGACATGTTCTTAGAGGATTCTTTAATGAATGTTCATGTCATGTTCATAAATAATGCTTTAATGCCAAAGCTACTAACTCCAGAAACACTTTCAGAGGATTTCGAGGATTTATCAATGGAAGAGTCTTCTGATTCGTCGTCAAATAGAATGACCTTCTCTGAAAACTCTGATGAGGAACTAAACCTTAGACCTGCTGGAATCAAAGAACCGTCAGCGAGCACCTCAAAAAAATGCAGTGGAAAAAATCGACGAAAACGAAGACATGATCCAGTCACACACGATTCTGCCTCGGAACAGCACACGGTACCAAACCCTTTTCTTCTACAACGTGGAAAGAGTAAAGTTCAAGTTGTTACACCATTAGAAAGCACTCCAGAAAAACCAGAAGAAAGCACTTCGGTAAAACCGGGGAAAAGTACCGAGAAATCTCGACAGAAACGAAGACATGAAGGTTCAACCGCAGACGATTCCGACGAAGAAATGGTTTCACCATCAAGTGGAAGGAGTAAAGTTCAAGTTGTTACACCATTAGAAAGCACTCCGGAAAAACCTGGAGAAAGCACTCCGGAAAAACCGGGAGAAAGTACCGAAAAATCTCGATTAAAACGAAGACATGAAGGTTCAACCATAAACGATTCTGATGAAGAACTGGTTTCTCCATCAAGTTCCAAAGCTAAGGTAGACAGGAAATAAACACAGGATGAGTCCACCAAGAAAGGTGGCTACGTTTCTATAGAAACTCCGATGAGTAGTTCACATTCAGATTGTCGATGTTCAAAGATTGCCCAAGACTGACAAAATCTGATTACACAAAGTAAAACTTTCGTTCCCACAAGTTTAATAGGCATCTTGTTAGATTCTTCGTATTTTACCTTTTATATAAAAATGTACTTCTTTTAATAATTCTAACAATTTATTTGCTAAAAAAATTTCGGAATATTGTAGTTAATTTTTTTAAATAAAATTTTGTGTTTCGAGGAATTTTTTAGTCCATATTTTATTTGTTGAAATCTTCTTTTTTAAATCTTAGTCATAATCTTTATCATTAATATAAGAAACCCCGATATATCACAAAATTCAGATTGGACATTTTTTGGTTTTAATGTCTTTAAACTAATAGAAATATGGACATAGAATTGCTTAAAATTTCTAAATTTTGAAATATTTTTCGTCTTTAATGGATAGATATTTAAATTCCTTTACATAAAAACAGATTATCTGATTTATTGTGGTTTATTGGCGAAAAAAATTATTCTTTGATTATTCTGAACATATTAATTAAAAATTATTTAATTTGAAAAGCTTCAACTGCTTCAAATCATTTAAAGCTACCGGATAATGGTAATTCAAATGACATTTAAAGTTAATGCATGGTTCAAAAAATGCAAAGGATTGCTAAAAGCATTGCTTGCTACGATTCGCATTTGATATTTGGATAATCTAATTAGATCTCTTTGCTATCTCTTAAGTAGAGGAAAGGTCATATAATCATATAGACCTATTGAATTAGATAGTAGATGCGAACCACAGGTATGTTACACAGCAGTCAATGTGTTAAATTAGAAAGTATTTTTGATTTCACCCATTTAAATATGATCGCACTGTTCAGATGTTAAGCCTAAAATGCGATTCCGATCTAATTGGATGAAAATGAAATTCTGATTTGTGATGTAATTGGTAGATTATTTATATCAATTTTATTACATATACATGCATTCAATTCTGCCTTTTTTTAGTATATATTTATATCCAAAAAAGCTTGTTTAGCATCCATTTAAAAATGGTATGTTGATTATGTGAGGTTTTGCCAATTATTATTGACAGAGCAACTGGATTTATTTAAAAGTGGGATTTAATTGAGTTTGTACTTTTGAGTACTACTTTTTTATAGTACAAAATCAATCTTCGGCTAAACTGCGCAACATTCATGGAATTAAAATATTCATATCAATTATAATAAAATCGAAACATAGAATATCTACAAAATCCAAATGTCTAAAAATATAAAAATGCGAGTCAGGAAAAAGCGCAAAAATGCTGTAAGGTATAATACAGTATTAAAAGGTGTAGCTAATATTGATATACAATTATAAAAATCCAATATTTTTTTTAAAAATACACCTAAAGATTAGCATGCAGAGTTTTGGAAAACAGCTCGCCAAAATCAGGGTAAGATTTCTAAAAAAATGTAAGAAGTTGTAAAGAAAACCTTGGACATTCTACAATGTGTAAAGCAGAGATAGAACCTTTACAAATTGGGCAAAATGATGCTGGCTCCCTCATCGATAAATCATCAAATTGCAACCCCCATCAACAAGGGCAAAGATGACTTTTGTGCCATAAAACACAAACTTAAACCCATCAACAAGGGTGAATCGAGTGTGCCCAATCCTCAAACTAATTAAAATTGTGTCCAGTTTTCTGCTATGTAAAGTGGGCCAGAGATCTATTTTAGATTAAATTATATGTAGCTTATTATGAACCTGTCCCATTTAGTTTGTCATTTGGAATGCAACGTGTGACATATATAGTTCTCGTAATCTGAAAGAGGAATCTGTGTCGGCAAGAAAGGAGTAGACAATTTAGTTGCCCTTTCATTTCTCGGAATTCCCCTTGTGCGGAAACCAATTATAAAGTAATTTCGAAGCCCTTCTAGATAAGTGTATCACACAAGTTTAAAACGTTGATAACCAAAGAATGGCTGCGAGCATGTAAAAATGATAGGGATTCCAGAGCGCTCAATGAATCGGTGTATATTATGTAGCTATCTTCAGAATAATCTAAAATAAATGATAATGCTTTTTAAATAGCAGTTACTTCTGTTGTAAAAGTGGAACATAATGAATTCTATAAGCTATTGTAGAATTTGAAAGGGTACAAACATAAGAAGTATGTTCGAAACCTCTCGAACCATCTGTAAAAATTGATTTGAACTTGTGGTATTTTTGACGATGATTAGCAAAGATTTGATGATAAATGATATTTGTAGTGTTTTGCTTTTCAAAATGTTGAAATTGATTCAAGTATTGGATACCGTGAGATTTCCAGGTTGGTAGGAGAAATTACTGCTGAGAGAATTTCTCTAGATAGTGTACCTTCTCTATATGCAGTTCTGAAACTAAGAGTCATTCTCTCAAAGAATGATGGTATTAATGATGGCTGAGCAGCCTGAAGGTGTTCTAAAATCTGGTTTGATTAAAATTATAATACGGATGACTAGAGTTTGATAAAATTTTAAAATAGTAATGGAAAGACAATGGTAGGATTTAGAAAATGGTAATTCATGTAGAATGTGGAAAACAATTTAGGGAAAAAATACACTGCAGACTATTTTTCATAAGCAGCAAGAATATGCTTAATATGTCAATATTGCTTTCCTTTCCGTTTGGTCGAAGGATTCCACCAGTCCTATATCAGTCGCCGATGACTGGCCTGGAGTGTTTCATCTGATATGCTCGATGCACTAGAGTCATCTCTGTTTCTCAAGACGACCAGGATTCTGTCGCATATTTCGGTGCCTACACTTCATTCTGAGTTCTAAGATTGTATTATCTCTACCATTTTGGGCAAAGAATGCCATTGATGTATTTTCAAGTATAATATATTTTTTTAAATATTGTAATCATCGCATGTAAATTTAGCAGTCCGTCTTCTAATTTCCAAATATTCTTGATTCTACTTATCTTTGTTAGAATATTTTTACAATAATTTTCCTGGAACCATCATTTCACTTACTTTAAGCTCGATTTAGGGTACTTGAAAATTTGAAGAACTAAATGTCGGTCCCACACTAACAAGGAAAGGGCACAGGTTGGAAAATGAAGTTTAGGATGAGATTTAGTATCAAAATAATATTAGGAAGTATTATGCAATTTGCCTGTATAATATTCATTCTTAAAATATTCACGCGCAAGAATCAGCTTCAAACTTTTTCCGCGGCTTTTATAGTAGTTGTCGCCGTCACTGAGCTGTAGATTAGTTCCATCTTCCTGTACACAGCTTCGTATGTGAAGTAGCGATTCACTCCTAGATCATTTTTTGTATATATTTTTCAAAATTATTTAAATTGAAGATTTAAAAACAGTTTTAATAAAAATATTTACACATTTTTTATGTAAAAAATAAATATTTATTCTTCTAATACTTTCAGTTATTAGTTTAACTTTTAAATAGAAAAATAATTATAAAATGGGTGGGTTTTTTTTCTTATTTTTTTTTTCAGAATTATTTAAGTTATCGATTCAATGATCTTTTAATCGCTTCTAACATTGGCGTTATAATCAAATTAAACCAATGAAGATCACTGTAGTCCTGACAAAAGAATGTGACCCCCCCCCACACACACACACACTTTCTGGAAAAACTGATTCTTAAATGTTTATTTACTAATGGATTAAGAATTTCAAGAAACGTTCTTAAAGTTAGTCGTTAACTCTCGACAAAAATGAATAATGGGTCAGTTCTCTACCTCAAAACTAATAATTTTATGCAATAAACTAATATTTTGAAACGTTTTATCATTATTATTACTATTAAATCGCTTTTTTGTGTGTCTGTTGTCTTTTTTCAAATTTTGCAGTTAATTTTAAACTAATTTCCCAATGGGCTAGAGTTTTGAAACTTGAAATAGAACTTTGTCGCAAGGCAATGTTAACTTACCTTCATGTTTGTTTGGTTCAAATTTTGACATCGCTTTCAAAATTCCACACTCAAGACTTAAAAGATTAATGATTGCGCTTTTTTTTTAAAGAATCAAGATCACAAATTTTCAATACAATCTGCATGGGATTATAAATTTGTACCAGAAGAAGTATTTCATACATTTTAGTTTGTTTTAAAAATGTGGTACATTAAAACAAATTATTTAAATAAATCAGGTTGAGATTTGAGAATTTTGATAACATAAAGCTGATGATAACATTAGAGCGATCGCTTTAGATTGTGTGCACTGTATATGTCTACTAATAATAAATAATGAATTCTGAACACATAAAAAAAAACATTTTTGTTTTGTTTTGTTTGCAAGCAAAAATGTATTTCCATTCTCTAGTAAAAAGAAAGATGAATGCGTATATTGGCGCTTAACAGGCTAGATCTTTTGACCTATTGCTCCCACATTTGGTCGATATATTCATTAGAGAATGAAAATATGAGTTTCGAAGAGAATAGTTTTTGGAATTACAATTAATTAAACATTAACCTGAATTTGAGTGATTTTCCAAGAAAACTTTCGAAAATATTACTACATAAAAATGAACTTTTCTCTATTTTAAAATATATATCAGCTTGTGGTCTGAAAATTTCTCGCATACTCTTTGATAAAAATGTCTTGCCAGAGAACGTCTTACATGGCATTGGAGTGCAGTAGTAACAAATATTAACTTTTGGCGGGAATTTAGTATTCTTACTGAATCTATTGTGTCATCATTGGCGAGTCTTTTTTATCGACTAAGATCTGACATGCATTAATAGCCTCCAAAAATTGAAATTTTGTTTTAGATACGTTTTTCTAAACCAATTGAAACAAAAATTTGATATAAAACTGCACTTTCAGACAGAAATTCGCATACCAAATTTAAAATTTAAGCCATTACGTTTTTGAATCATCGCGCTACCTTATTTCTGAGTAAGCATTATAAAGTGCAGATCGACAGACAGTTAACCCTTAGTTCGATTTGGTTCAAAAGTTGGAAGGTGTCTGTGCTACAGATTTTAAATCTTTGTACCTAATTTCATCTTTTTCTGTTCATTTAGTAATTATCATATCTTATATCCGAACAGCCAGACAGATGGACTTTCTCGAAACAGATTTTACTCCAAATTTGTTAGAAATCTGCAGTTTTTGGTGTGAAGATCGTATACTAAGTTTCATCCGTCTAGCTTAAAGCACTTTTGAGTTATCTGTGTCACAGGCAGACAGATGGACATTTTCAAAAATGTGTTTCTCGAACTCAGGAAGGTCTAGAAGGTCCAATTTTTCGACACTTACTGTACTTTTATTTTTACTACTTTTTATTTACATTTTTACTATTTTCCAGTATGCTTACAGGAATGTAATACTTTCCTGTAAGCATACAGGAAAGTAATAAAAAAAGTCAAGTTATAATATCGCAAAATTTAAAAGATTAAGGATCCGGTATTTACTGTTTTAACTACTCTGACATAATGGAATTGGGCTCCATTAGACAGTTTCGTGTGCACAATCGATAGAACATTTCTGCGAAGGTGGCGTACTCTTAATATCTTACAATTTGACAGAATCATGGTCATAAAATTATATTTAAATCATTTATCCAAAATTAAATACAACTAACTGATCGCTCTTTATTTATTTTAAGATATGTCTCCAAGTTTTAGACCTTTCAAAATCTGATAAAATAACTTTTAAATAATGGCACCTAACTTGCGTAATATTTCTAAAACTTGCATTTTGTACTTGAGTTCTCAATTATTTTATAAAATACTAGCTTTTTAAAAAAAATATTTGTACACTGGTATGTTCTCATGATACTGTTGAAAGAAAAATTCTGCGAGCCATTTTTGGTGGGATAGAAATCAACAATGTTTGGAGAAGAAGATATAACTTTGAGCTATCTAAAATCTATAGAGATAGATATTATAAAGTTCATAACTGAATGAACTGGGGGGGACTCATATATTTAGAATGGATAATCATTCCATATTTTAAAAAAAAAAATTCTTTTACATAAACCTCTAACAAGTAGGATAAGGGGTAGACCCAAAATGAGATGGAGGGAGTCAGTGAAGACAAATTTTCTAGTTATCCAGAAAAGAAACTGGCGCAAAAGTGTCAAAAATAGAATGCTATGGAACAGAATTCAGAGGAAGGCACTGGCTCACCCTGGGTTGTCCATCCAAATGTGATGATGATATGTTCTCATAATAATGCAGTATTTTGAAATTTTCATGATTTAGCTATAAGTTAATGATCTATTAACTTTGATATTAATATCGTACTTTTTGCATCGATTGGTATTCAATACCCGAAAAAAAATAATTTCAAAATTCTGCAGCATTTTCAATAATGAGTTATATATTAAAGAGTGATAAGTGTAAATTTACTAAATAAAAAATATCCATCCTTTAGTGAACTGTGTTTTTAAAAACTGTAAAGTTAAGCTTACTGAAATTATGTAAAAATAATTTAAAATATATTTTATATAATTTCAAACAATAGATTACATTGCTGTTGGCATAGCATGTTAGTTAATTTTAGAAAAAATTTATTTTCTGACATCATGATTTCTATTATAATGAATTATAAATAAAGAACCAAAAAGTAAGAAAATAATTAATTAAAATAAATTTTACTTTTTAAATACATTATGAAGAGGTTTTTAAAAACGTTTTATGTTGAATACTTCAATTACAATAGTTTTTTCTGCTAGAGAAAAAAAATAGAACAAATCTATATGCAAATTATATTTCAAAAATGTTCTAATATTATTTGAGAATTAATTCCAAATAACTGTTTTGTCAAAGTAGAGAACAAAGTCTTTCATCTCTGCCTTTCTGATATGGAATATAAACTTTTTTAGATTTTATTTAACGAAATGGTAAGACTTATTAAAATGCATCGTATACATAGAAAGTAATGAAAGAATGTTTCTTATTCACGTAAAGACAAATTTCCGATTGTGGCGCCATCTGAAGGAAAAAAGTTTTAAAAAACTAATGCATTCATCTTTTAAATGAATTATTAATTATTTTTAAAATATAAGATTGAAATTTTAAAAAAATTGGGATATTTAATTCTAAGCTTAATCCGAGAGCTGGATTAACTGGATTAAAAAAATATCTCATCTAATATCCTATCTAAATATCCTACCTAAAAATATCTTATTAGTTACAGCGTTGAAATCCAAACGTCATATCCTATCTAATATCCTATCTAAATATCCTACCTAAAAATATCTTATT
>JAPMOR010123865.1:0-12204 GCA_026543865.1 Argiope aurantia | reverse complement strand
TTAATCAGAAAGCATGCCATTTTGAGGCTTTCATATTTTAATCCATATTCAACTATTAAAAACTAAGGAGTGAGAATTCCATACTTTTTCTGTTTGTTTGCTTTTTAAGCTAGTCATTGATGACACTAATTACAGTTTTCATTCTGAATGTTTTAACTATATTTCTCAATTCATTTCGAAATGATATGTCAAGATGAAGTGTTTTTACGTTTCTTGCCAAGTATTGTTTTGATAACCATGCCGAAAATGAGGATATCTTCTGTGTTGTTTTGAATACTTGTACATTCATATATAGGCTTGTTATATTTTGTCAACACAGAGATCGAATATGTTCAATTTGCATCCATGTGTGGACTGAAATTTTCTAGACTGATTTGAAACAAGATTTTTATGCCAATGGTGGGTGGCAGCAATTTTACAAATATGTTACTAACAACTGCTATGTACCAAAGGATAAAGATACAGACCACAAAGCCTTTATTAATTTCTTGGATGAAATCAATTATCTGTTTCCTAAGCTAAAGATCTCTGAACCTCAACCCGGATATCTAATTAGCATCTCTACTAGTACAGAAAGATGTGAACATCACAAAATTAATTTTTCTGAACAGATTGGGTCTATCTCTCCTGTTATGCTGAATCCTGGGGATTATTGTCAGAATGCAAATTATGGTGAAGGTTCAAGTTTATTCATAGTGGGTGACAATTCTGGTGAAGAAAATGAGGAAGAATCAGAGACTGAACAACAATTTGGATCACAACTAAGCCCAACAAGCGAAGAATCTTCTGAATCCGATACATCACTTGACAGTGATGAAGAAATATATAATAAATTAGTCAATGATAGTCTGTTGTCATTAAGAGCAGTGGAAGTTTCGCCTCCATTGGAGGATTGTGTTGTTTGTCAAAATAAAGATTTGAGAACAGTTTCTAATAAGGATAAAGTTTGTTGGGGTAGAAGGGAAGTTTAGTGCGCCGCTGGCTGCGCCGAGGATGCCAAGTCACCAATAAAGATGGCGGACAAAGTAAACAAACACTTCTGCGGAACAGTTACGGTTACCACTTTTCGCAATATAATTGATTTTTTTACTTATAAGTATTGGGGTTTTTTAGACTGGCTGCGCCGATCTGTTGAGTGCAGAGCAAAAGTTAGAGCAGGCGATGCCTTCGGCATCTGCGGAAGGCCCCGGGCAGAATTTTTTAACTTAAAACATATCTTTCGATTTCGATAGCAGCAGGAGCGGGAACATAGTAGCTTCACTAGCGCATTGTACATAAGAACTGAGTGAATAACAGGAACAGTACATAATCCATAAAAAACTGCTGCTTTTCTGCAACGCTAGATCTTTCCATCGATTCTCTCATCCAAATCAATCAGTTTTCTATTCTATATATATATATATATATATATATATAATAGTTTTCTATTCTATATATGTGTAATATAAAATATTCCACTCATCCTTCATCCATTCTGCAGGTTCGAAATACTCTCTTCCATCCCATTTACCCATTATCCATTCTTGCACAATTGCCGACATAACAAATTATCAAGGGAACCAACCGTTACAACACCAAAAGAATTACGAGAACTACGAAAAATTCCATTGCAGCTGACTTTTAAAGTAAGAATGCAGACGATTTTTAAAGCGCATACTGACAATTAAAAATTGCAAAAGAATCAATATTTCTTATTCACATTAAAAATAAAATTGAAGTGCCTTATTAGTTGTAAAAAAACTTTTAATTATAATAAAGAACAAAATTTTAATCTTTAATCGATATTTTTTTATATTATTTTCTATTTAACATTTTTCATAAAATAGTTGTAGTTCATGTGCAACACAACCATTCTAAAAAGTAGTAAACAAAACAGCATTAGGGTTGCTAGAAGAGCGTTTCGTTGGGTGCCATATTAGCAACAAACTCGGGGGGGGGGGGGCACATTGTTGCTTAATTTTCGAACACCAGTGTAGAATTATTTAAAAAAAAAAATACTCGCTCTTCAGAAGAAAATATTTAAAGTATTTAAATGCTTATAAATAAGCATCACTTGTGTGTTAAGGGTTTACTATAACTTGGCTTCTAATTAATATCGGGACAAAATAAAGATATCCCGGGAAGCAGAAAAGTACCTATTCTTTTAAAACTACAAAAAAAAAAAATTTTAAAACCGCATTTTTATCCAATTTATGTTTTTAACCAACTCGGATACCTAAAATGAAATTCTATTTAAAATATCTAGGAAACTGCGCTCTTTTCCAAAGCATATTTTTATTAGATTTCATCACTCCAACTCAAACAGCTTCCTATAGATCTCCAATATATAGACAGACTTTCTCCTTTATTAATAGTAGAAATTCCATCAGGAAATAAATCGCTGGCAAAATTTGTGAACTCTATGATATTCGCGCATCATGTTCATATTTAAGAAAAAGTTTCAAATGTAACCGTAAAAGCTGCCAATGAAAACTTTTTTAATCTTTCGTTTACGAAGTATAGAGGAAATATGGTAACTGTCAAAAAAAATTCGAACTCGATGGTTTTATTAATGTTCGTGTTTCAGGCCTTCCTGGGTTCGAAAAATACATTTTTGGCATTATATCTATCTATGAACACAATTGAAAAAGGCTTTCAGGCAGATGGTTGGAATTAATTATATGAACTGATGATGAAATTTGTAGATATCCGTCAAATTGTGAGCGAAATCCATGTATAGGAAGAATGACTGACTGGTTGTTCGATTATAAGTGAACTCAATTACTCTAAAATGTAAAGAGGTTGATAGATAGGCTGAGCATTAAACATATAAATTCTTACCAACTTTTGTATGAAATCTATAAAAAGGTAGACCACCTATCGGTCTGTACTTTCGTATATATATTGTTACGAATTTTTTACCGGGGTTCGTTTGGATAGTGGAAATTATATTGTGTGGAGGACGCTCAATCAGCAGGCGGCAGTAGAATAAAAACAACGACGTTTATTTACACGAAGACACACGGGACAGCACAAAAACGACAACTATATACAGCACAGACAAGACAATTATCTTCAGCCGCGAGACGTGCAACAGCAGCACACACAACAAAACTCTACTGCAGACAGTAACGCACAGCTCAGTTCAGCACTAGCTTGACTCTATCGCTGCTCTGCTAATCCCTGGAGGACCAGTTCTTCATTGTCGATTCCGACCACTCTGCTCTGGCAAAGACAGAGAGATGTTAAGGAGAACCCGCTTCGTACTGAAGCTATCTCCTGTAATTGGGAAAATTGAAGAAGGCTTGGCGCTTCTGATATGACATGGACTTTTGGAGAGGAACGGTCCGAAGGACCTTCCTCTCATCTTGGCAGTTGAGAAATGGGGCCCGAGCTGGAAAATAAATAAATGTAAATTTGACTCCGTCAGAAGTGGGGTATCTCTGCTCTGGCAGCTGCGGCTGCCTTCTTTTATAGGTCTCAGCAGGCGGGGCTAGAAGCCTCTCAACCAATCAGGAACGTTCGAGGCGTATCTCAGTTCCTACTGGACGGATCGGGAAAATTCTTGATTTTCGGGTGTTATCTATTTTGGCACCAAAGTCGCCAAATTCGTCGCCAAGTAGCCAAATGGTCGCCAAGTTTGTCGCCTCTGGAACCTCCGACGCGCCACCTGGACTCCGTGGACTTTAAAACAGTCTTTCTGTTGATGGAACAAACTATGCTGGGAAGCCGAATTGCAGGTTTGTAACATTATATAAGAGAAAAACTCATAACCGGAATAAATAAAATTCGGCATGTTATCGTGGGATTCGATTGCTGTTATATGTGTAGAATTTTGATTTTATTCGGTCGGCAAAAAGGTGTTTTAAATACACATTCGTTTGATAGATTCAGTAAAATTGTCAGATTAATGCAAAAATCTATGTTTTGAAAATATTGTTCGCTAATGCCATACTAGGCATTTCTGAACTTAACTAAGGTTCCTAATTTTATGCGGAGGTAAAGGGGGGTAAGACCATAATTGGAGAATATGCGAACAAGTGTTAGGTAGACCACCCTCTCTGACTTGGTTCGAAAACTGGACAAAGAGCTTATGAATATATTACAACCTCTAATTTTCCTCTAATTATATCAACGTCCCGGTTTAAAGCAACACTAGGTCTATTTTAGAGTGAACCTCGTAATTTTGAACCACAGTCAGATGAGGAAAAAGAAACCTGATCCTGCAGCTCCTCTTCAAGCTTCCACACCACACCAGTGGGAGGACGTTTAGCCATGACAGTTTTAGCGTACACTAGTTCCGTTCACACAACGGTTCTTTGATAGAATTGGGTCTCGAACCTGCATTTCTCTAGTTCCGAAGCCGAGACCTTACTACCAAACCACCGCGGCCCACCTTTAATGAAGAAATAAAAGGGAGAAATTGTGAAGAGAAAAGATATTTTCTATTCTTTACATCGTAGTACAAAAGGAATCTACCTTTCGTCTTGCTGACGAATTTTTATAGTATAATTTCTTAGTTTCCAGAGATTTTGAAACTATATTATGGTGTAATTGAAAGTAAAATCCTAAGGCCTCAATTTTATTCCTCAGAATGAAAGAACAATTCAATAGTCTATCGAATAGCAAAGTATAAATCAAATGGCATCAGGTCCTTGCCTTTTTGAAAGACATTACATTCTGTAATATCACAGTTAAAATTAAAAAGCGATGATTTAATATCAAATGTATAGCAACAAGGTAGCATTTTAGCTATCAGTCATGAAGATACTGTTAAAAGCATTTAATTAGACGATCGCACTACCCTAAATATGAAAAAAATGCATCTATAATGTACAAAAACTTTCGAATCTAAACAGTCTGACAGTAATATATTTGTAATAAGAATATTCTTTTTGAGAAAAATGAGATTTAAAAAATTATGCAAGTTCCCCGGTCTCTAAAAATTTTTGAGAGCGCTTCACGCTAAACATAAAGGTGGATTTATACTCAACAAATGATCCAGTAAGTCCGCGCATGCGCAGAAACTATAAAGTAGCAAGTACTTGTCCCATCGAGACAAGAACTTGCTATTGTTCGTTCTCTCAACGCATGCGCAGTCGTTCTTTTGCGCATGCCAGACTACTGGAGTCTTATAACTGGCAGAATGTAAACCCACCCTTAAGGTCCATGAACAGTCACTAAAAAAACGAAATGCACTATCGACCAATTTATCATGTATTAAGTACATTCTCGTTTCCTTTCTAGCTAGTTCTCATACATTCTCGTTTCATTTGAAACTTGCTAGAAAGCAACAGGGAAACACATTCATAACACATTGAACTATTGCGTGACTCGCCTGTGATTCGCATTTGCTATCTAGTTGTATCTAACCATCTATATAATAAGACAATCGTTTATCTATTATTGTTAAGAGATAGCAGAGAATCTAATCTAGTGACAACTAATTAGATAGATGATCTGAATACACTTGCATGGCAATAAGACCGTAATGATCTGGTGAAGAGGTCGTAGGAGTTGAAGATAACGGATTTGAGATTTGATTGCACTTAAAATTCGCCATGAGTATGAGAATGGTGAATATTAAATCTGCCGTGACTCGCCTGTGATTCACACTTACTATCTAATTGTATAGAACCATCTATATAATAGGATAATCCTTTATCTGCTATTGTTAAGAAATAGCATAGAAGGGGCCATCTTATTAGTGAGTGGTCGTAGAGTGTAGTAGAGTGAGTGGTCGTTGTGAGCGTGTTAAATTTGAGATAAGTTATTTCATTTGAGATGCCAGCCTTTCATTTTGAAGCTACGCACTGATTGATTTTTAAAAACTAAGACATTTATTGAATCTAAACCTCTAAATACTCATTCTACATACAGTAACGTGGCAATAAAACCACAGTGATCAGGTGGAAAGACCGAAGATTTGAGATTGGAGGTTAGGTTAGACTAGTTATAGTAACATCCCCTTTCAAAGCAACACTTGGGCTATTTTGGTCCGGACCTCATAATTTGGAGCCACATTCAGATGATGAGGAAGGAACCTGAGATGGCAACCCTCTCTCCAAGTTTCCCCACCAAACCCGCGGGAGGACGTTTGGCCCCAGACGGATTTAACCTGCACCAGATGAGCTTAGACAACGGTTCTTCGTTGGAAGAGGCTCGAACTTGAAACCGCCCGACTCCGAAGCCGAGATTTGCCACAAGGCCACCTTGGTCCCATTTGTGATTCGAAGATAACAGATTTGATTGCACTTCAAATCCTCCATGTGTTCGGGAACGGTGCACATTGAATCGGCCGTCAAAGATCTAATAATCTCCCATTTCTTGATCAAATGATCTCACACGAAAATTCGGACACTGGAATTTTATTCAGATATCTTCTTCTTCCACTTATCATAATTCGAAATGAGGTCCGTCTCTAAATGATTTTCTTACTACAAAAGGAGAAGTAAATCTTATTAAACTATGCCCGCCATCAAATTGGGCATTTCCATTCTCAACCTTCTGCTGTAACTTGATTCGAACAAATATTCCTTGATCGTAAAATTGGAACTGAAATCACACCATGCTCTATATAAAGTTAGGTGTCGAAGTTCCACTGTTCTTGGAGAAAGAACCTTTCGGAATACTTGACAAGTGGCAAGTGTAAGAAGAGAAACGCGCAAACATCACTTACTTTTCTCCATTGGATTGAAAACTAATTTTTCTAGCCTCTAGAGTGACAATTATCAAAACAGAATGATCGATTTTATTCTACGGTAAAATCGATTGTGATAGTATCGTTTTATTTAAATGAAGCAGTGCTAAATCAATTCCTCAAAAGAAGCGAAAGCCTATGTAAAAAATTCTTTCGCTTACAGCAGCTCACGAAAACACTATTTTTATCTTTTCCTCTGGAACGAAAAGAAGCATTCATGTCGGAACACGATCGATTTGGCGTACCTCGTGTACCTGCTATTGAGTTAGCAAGATTTGCAAATACTTTATATAGCTATCTTTATTATCATCTTAACATGCAGGGTGCATTTGTGAAAACCAGCGATCACTTCCAAAATATAATAGGAACAGCAGTCTTTTGCACAGAGAGGACTACTTACAAGTTCCACAATAAGATTTTAGATGGCACTGCATATGTCCTGACCGATTGGACTCTCTGCAAAAAAATGTGTCGTTTATTGAAAGACACCAATTACTTCAGAAACCTCTATTATATAAGTGCCTTTATTTTAAACTATATGATTTGGCGGTATAGATTGACGCAGACATTAGATTTGAATATAGGTCCCTATTTGTGGAAAAGAATATTTCGAAGAAAATTCGAAAGTCTTTTTGAGCGCAATGGTGGGTGGCAAGCATTTGCAGAAGCTGGTGTGGCTACGATAGAATATTTCCACTTGCAACCAGAAGGCAGAAGGGACATGCTCTTACCGGATTCTTACATTCATGTCTTGTTCGGATATGTGAATTTATTTCCACTTCCACAACCAACTCCAGAAGAACTTTCAGTGCCTTTTGGAAAGTTATCATTAGAAAATGTTGATCCATTTAAAGATAAAGCAAAAGACTCTAAAGACAATAAATCAGCACATGAGGAACTAAACCCTCTTCCTGCTTGTGATGATGAGAATGTCCAAATCAAAGAACCGTCAGCAAGCACCTCAAAAACATCGGGTGGACGAAAGCGAAGACATGGTCCAGTTATAAACGATTCCGACTCGGAACTGAACACAGAACAAGTCGACACGGAACTAAACCCTTCTCCTGTTGCACATGGAAGGAGAAAAGTTCAATTTGTTACACCGTTAGAAAGCACTCCGGAAAAACCGGGGAAAAGTACCGAGAAATCTCGACAGAAACGAAGACATGAAGGTTCAACCGCAGACGATTCCGACGAAGAAATGGTTTCTCCATCAAGTGGAAGGAGTAAAGTTCAAGTTGTTAAAACATTAGAAAGCACTCCGGAAAAACCGGGAAAAAGCACTCCGGAAAAACCGGGAGAAAGTACCGAGAAATCTCAATTGAAACGAAGACATGAAGGTTCAACCATAAACGATTCTGATGAAGAACTGGTTTCTCCATCAAGTTCCAAAGCTAAGGTAGACAGGAAATAAACACAGGATGAGTCCACCAAGAAAGGTGGATACATTTCTAAAGAAACTCTGAGTAGTTCAAATTCAGATTGCCGATGTTCAAAGATTGTCCAAGACTGACAAAATCCGATTACACAAAGTAAAACTTTCGTTCCCACAAGTTTGATAGGTATCATGTTAGATTCCTTGTATTGTACCATTGAATGTTCCTTTTATATAAAAATGTACTTCTTTTAATAATACTAACAATTTATTTTCTAAAAAAAATTTGGAATATTGTAGTTAATTTTTTTAAATAAAATTTTTGTGTTTCGTGGAAATTTTTAATCATATTACTTGTTTAAATCTCCTTTTTAAATCTTAGTCATAATCTCTATCATTAATATAAAAAAAACCCGAAATATCACAAAATTCCGCTTAAAACCAAAAATGTTCAGTGGCTTTAAACTAATAGAAATATGGGCATAGAAATGCTTGCAAATTCAGGAGATTGAAATATTTTTTGTCTTTAATGGATGAATATTTAAATTCTTTTACATAAAAATAGATATCTTATTTGTTTTTTACTGGAGCGAAAGTTATTCCTTGATTATTCTGAACATATTCATTAAAAATTATTTAATTTAAATTATTTGAAGCAGATGAATTTTTTCAAAGCTTCCGGAGGAAGGTAATTCAAATGACATTTAAAGTAATTGCTTGGTTCAAAAAAATTAGAAGAATTGATAAAAGCATTGCTTACTACGATTCGCGTTTGATATGTGGATCATCTAATTAGATGATATCTTTCCTATCTCTTAAGTAGAGAAAGGGTTTTATAATTAGATGGTCCTATTGAATTAGATAATAGATGCGAATCACAGGCATGTTACAATCAATGCGTTAAATTAGAAAGTATTTTTGATTCGAGCCATTTAAATATGATCGCACTTTTCAGATGTTAAGCCTAAAATGCAATTCCGATCTAAATAGATCAAAATAAAATTCTGATTTGTGATGTAATTAGTTTATTATTACTCTATCAATGCATATGCAGTCAATTCTGCTTTTTTTTTAATATATAAATCCAAAACGCTTGTTTAGCACCCATTTAAAAATGGTACAAATTGATTATGAGAGGTTTTGACAATTATTATTGAGATATCAACTAGAATTATTTAAAAATAGGATTTAGTTGAATTTGTTTTATAACACAAAAGCCATCTTTGGCTAAGCTGCCCACGAACATGGAATTAAAATTTTTGTGTCAATCTATACTTATATAAAGTTCAGTGTGTGTGTATTGGCGCTCTACAGGCCAGATCGTTTGACTTACAGCTACCAAATTTCGTACATATATACCTTGGAGGTCGGGAATGTGCACCTGGAGTCCTTTTTTTAAAATTTTTTAATTAGTTTTTAATTAATGATTAAAATTCTAACTTTCCCACCAAAAAAATCTTCATTTTCCCCACCACCAAATGAGTAAGGCTTTAGTTTTTTTTTTTGTTGTTGTTTTGTTTTAATGCTAATAAGGCTAGGGTTAACATTTTTCGGCCAATTATTTCAAACGATTCTGCTTATTTTCTTAGTGTTTGATGCATTTAAAATTAAACATTGTTAATTAATCGATCTACTCATGATGAATCTAAGAAAATTTTGTTGACAAATTCTTGAGATATTACATAAATTAAGATATACATTCTTTAGTGTCCATAAAGTTTAAACGCGCAGTGACTCTGTTTTCAGAATCATATTATAAAAAAATGCTTTTTTTTCAGTAAAAAATATTATTATATTAATTGCCGATTAATCCTTTCCACTTTAATTTAAAGCATAAATTCTACGGGAGCTAACAAAAAATGAGAGAGATACATATTACTTTATGACTGAAGGCTTTTATAATATTATGAGTGAATTATATGACTATCAAAATTTGAAGTTTAAAAATATTTTGATGAAGAATCTATTAAAACCGGAATTGCGTAAAATATTTAATGAATAAAATTTTAACGAACATTAAGATTGGCGAACCGCCTGGTCTTCAAAGGCGGCTAGTTTATAATAAAATTGAACCATCAAATATCTAAAAGCGTAAAAATGCGAGTCATGGAAAAGTGCAACAATGATGTACAGTACTAAAAAGCATGGTCGATGTTCATATATGATTATAATAACCAATATTTAAAAAAAAATTAAAGATTAACATACTGAGTTTTGGAAAGCAACTCGCAAATTTCAAGGTGAGATTTCTGAAAAAAAAATATATGATATTGTAAAGAAAATCTTGCATATTCTACAAGAATGCACGAGGAGACATAGAACCATTAAAAATTGAGAAAAATAGTGTTGGCTCCCCCATCGTTAAATTACAACCCCCCCCCCATCAGCAAGGGTAAAGATGGCTTTTGTGCCATAAAACACAAACTCAAGTCTATCAGCAAAGATGAATCGAGTGTGCCCAATCCTCAACCTAATTAAAATTGTGTCCATTTTTCTGCTATGTAAAGTGGGCCAGAGATCTATTTTAGACTAAATTATATGTAGCTTATTACGAATCCGTACATCCCATCCAGTTTGCCAATTGGAATGCAAAGTGTGACATATATAGTTCTCGTAATCAGAAAGAGGAATCTGTGTCGGCAAGAAAGTAGTAGCCAATTTAGCTGCCATATCAGCCCTTTCATTTCCAGGAATTCCCACAGATGCGGAAACCAATTATAAAATAATTTCGAAGCTATTTCAGATAAGTCTGTCGCTCAAGTTTGAAACGTTGATAAGCAAAGAATGGCTGCGAGCATGTAAAAATGATAGGGATTCCAGAGCGCTCAATGAATCGGTGTATGTTATGTACCTATCTGCAGAGTAATCTGAAATAAATGATAAAGTTTTTAAAATAACTGTTACTTCTTTTGTAAAAATGGAACAAAATGAAGGAACTCTATAAGCTATTGTAAAATTTGAAATGGTGCAAGGATAAGAAGTATGTTCGAAACCTTTAGAACCATCTGTAAAAATTGAACTTGTAGTATTTTTGACGATGATCAGCAAAGATTTGCTGTAGTGTTTTGCTTGTCAAAATGTTGAAAGGGGTTCAAGTATTGAATATTGTTACAAACCTGCAATTCGGCTTCCCAGCATAGTTTGTTCCATCAAAAGAAAGACTGTTTTAAAGTCATCGGCATTAGACGGAATCCGGGTGTCGCGTCGGAGGTCCCAGAGCTTGATGACAAACTTGGCGACCATTTGGAGACTTTGGTGCCAAAATAGATTATACCCGAAACTTCGAGAATTTTCGCGATCCGTCCAGTAGGAACTGAGATACGCCTCGAACGTTCCTGATTGGTTGAGAGGCTTCTAGTCCCGCCTCCTGAGACCTATAAAAGGGGCTTCAGCTGCCAGTCAGAGTAGTCGTAATCGGAATCGACGGAGCGGAGCAGTCGGAATCGACGGTGAAGAACTGGCCTTCCATGGATTAGCAGAGCAGCGACGGAGTCAAGCTAGTGCTGAACTAAGCTGTGTGCTACTGTCTGCAGTAGAGTTTTGTTGTGTGCTGCTGTTTGCACGTCTCGCGGCTGAAGATAATTGTCCTCTCTGTGCTTATATAGTTGTCGTCTTTGTGCTGCCCTGAGTGTCTTCGTGTAAATAAACGTCGTTGTTTCTTTTTCTACTGCCGCCTGCTGATTGAGCGTTCTCCACACCATATAACTTCCACTATCCAAACGAACCCCGGGAAAATTTCGTAACAATATCATGAGATTTCCAGGGTGGTAATAGAAATGGCATCTGACATACCACGTGCACCTTCTCAATAAGTAGTTCTGTAACTAAGCGAATCATTCTGTTAAAGAATGATGATATTAATGATGGTCGAGCAGTCTGAAGGCGCTATAAAACCCGATTTTGGTTTAAATTATAATAGGGATGGTTAGGGGTTGATGTAAGGTCAAAATAGTAATGGAGAGTCTGTGGCAAAATTTAGAAAATGGAAATTCCTGTAGAATGTGAAAAACAATTAAGGGAAAAATACACGGTGAGCACGCTGGAGACTGTTTTCATAAGCAGCAAGAATATGCTTAATATGTTAAGAGACACGTAAATATTACTTTCCTTCTCGTTTGGCCCGCGATTTCCACCAATGGTCTTGATAGAT
>JAPMOR010123855.1:128064-174654 GCA_026543865.1 Argiope aurantia | reverse complement strand
GAATACCATACTGTATACCAAAGATAAAAATAAAATTTGCAATAAAGCAGAATTTTATAATGGAAAAAAAAGGATTTAAAGATTGTTCATCGTTCCCAAAATCGCAAACAATTCAAAACCGAAGCTTGTCCCCTCTGCTAAACAATCGCACTCATTTAAACCTTATTTATACCAAAACAAGACACAAAAATCCCCCCCCCCTTTTTTTTGTTCGACTTCCATCTACAAAGATTAAAAGCAAATTCCTTTCACACTCTGTGTGGTCCGGTTTTTTTTTCTCCTTTCATTTCATTTTTCCCACTCCACATTTTTTAACATGTTGTCCACCGCAGCAAACAAAAAAAAAATAAGAAAACATTGCAAAGATTCGCAGTGAAAAAGAATGCCAAATGAAGTGCAGTTATTAATCGTCAAGACGATGTTATAAATTATCAGGTCCAGGCTCTGTCACCATTCTACCCCCTGCCGGCTTAATACCACATGTCCGGGTCCCAGAAAATAATGCAATAAATAATTGAAACAGGGACATTTGCCGGCAGGCTTTGGTTGAAACTGCAACACACCAGGGTGCGTGTTCTCGGCTTTTTTTTTTCTCTCTCTCTCTCTCTCTCTCTCGTTCTTTTGTGTTTCCTCTTGTGGAAGCATTCCTGGAATCGTTTGAAGGTAAACGTGGCGGGGGTGTAAAGGAATGCCATGTTCAACAAGAGATAAAAAGAAAAACCCGAGTTTAATTTGAAGTAGTGAGATTTATAATGCATTCGAATGCGCATGTTTTTGCCTCCATTTCGAGTGCTATGATTCAATTGTCTTACAAGCAAATGATAAGGGTTAATCTGGTAAGCTCGTTTTCTGCATACTGATTTTAGGCTTCATGAAGAATGCCAAATGCAAATAAAATTAGCTGAACATGACCTCTTGTTAAATGTACACATTGCTATTTTTAAATTATTTAGTAAATCTATTTCAATCCTTCGTCATATTTATGCGAGATCTTAATATTATACCATTGTGAAAGATCGAGATTATAGGATGTCGAGACGTACCATATAAATCTTTGAAAGATTGAATATTTAATTATATTTTTATAATTCGAACCATCGCCAGTGAGCGTCAACAATCACTGATAAGTTCAGAAGAGAGAAGCCGAGATGTCGAAGAGAAGAGGAACATTAAAAATAGAAGCTGTTGAAGTTAGGATTGGATGATACTGGATCAACTTGATACTTTAACAGGCACATAAAACTGATACAGACTAAGAATACGTACTGGATTTGGATTCTATTTATACCGATTGATAACCCCTTGACTTCATTCATTTTTAATCGGCTGATACTATATCAGTTTGATAAAAAACATATAGTTTTATTCCATATCCTGCCTCGCCGACTCTATAAGCATGTATGATGAGCCATAACTGCCCCTTATATCTTGTAATGGTGTACATACCCTTATCCTCTTTTGCTAAATATATCAGCAAAGACTTTCATTTCCTCTTCTCAACCACCAGCCAACCACTGTCAAAGCCAAAAACAATGGCCCAATGCCTCTTCCAAGAAGTGAATTACATATTTGGGATCGCTATTGTATCAGGTACTTGTTTCGACTAGGGCATATTAGTTTGAAACAAAGTATCAGAATGGTAATTGTATCAACATGATACAAAATAACGAATGGTTGCAGTTTTACTCAATCTTGCTCTATCATTCTATCCTGGCGACACTATGCGTATTTATTATGCTTTTTAATTACCTATATGCATTATTTTTTACCATTACTTGAAATAAATTTATTGCTATCCAATTTACCTTTTCTTTCGATGTTATTAAATATTCAAGATTCAAGTGATTTTGATAAATAAATAAATACATTTTGCTTAAAATAATATTTTTCAAAACAAATAGGAAACTCGAACAACGGAATTGTTGTCAATAAATAAAATGATAGCAATTAAAACTTAATCACTAAATATGAATAGAATTTCAAAAATATTATAATTATAAAAAAATGCCTTTAAAATATTTATATTTTTATAATTAAAAATATAAATATTTTTAATAAATATTTGATGAGTTGTTTACAAATAAAAATAAACTCATGCTATCTATCCTTTAAATTTTAAAGAAGTCCTTACTTTTTAATAATGTTTGAAAAACAAACAAAATATAAAATTAAAATTAACAGTGTTAAAGGTAACGAACAGCTTGGGGAGAAAAGAGTCATCTGAACTAGTATCTATTAACATATAAGTATTTATTGATGTTAAAAGTATCATCAATAGTAGTTTCGGGTGTATTAAATACAAAATTATCAGGTTAAAGTGTCAGATACAATCGAGTATCTACATACTAATGATATCTCAAAATCGCATATTAAATCAAACTTAATATTAGCTGAAGTGCGAGATCCTATACCACCGAGTACCCAGGTTCATCTCGACGTGAAAAAGATAGATCACTGATTGTATCTGGTTCAAAAGTATCAGGTACAATCGAGTATCAATATCAACCTGTACTTATGCAGCGAAACTAGATATCAAACCCAATACTAATTGCAAAAAATAAAAGTATAACATTTATTACTAAATTTGTGTACATGTCCATTATTGTAATTATTTTTTTCTAGTTTATTATGTACTGTTCATTTTAGTTTCGTCAGTTTATTTGTATGTCCTATTACGCTTAATCTTTTATTTATCTTGTTTTTTTTTATGGTACTTGCCACGGATTAGCTCGCTGTTCGAAGACAGCCGATTTAAGCGTAAGGGGCAGCGCCTCTTGTTTTTATCGTAGAGCCAACTAGAGCCAAGAGTATGACTTGACTACATACACGTCACAACCCTTTTTATGGGGCGGACTTCATTCACTCATCCACAGATCATAATTTAACTTGAATCAGAGTTCGATCACCCCTGATCCAGTACCCTCAGTGGTATTACTCTCGACATGGAGGACTTTGTGACCACGACAGATTTATATCCGTGTCAACCACCAAGAACGAGGGGAATCTTCGGCCAAGAACGAGGGGAATCTCGAACTCACAACCTAAGGGACGCGAATCCAACGCTCTACTAACCAGGCTATATATATAACAATAATAGAATATGATTTTAAAGGGCGTAGTTTCGTCTGAACATAATAAAAGCGACTTTATTCCCCCGTACCCCATTGGTGCATGCTGACAATCGACATTGGTCGGTGTAAATGAGAAATAATGAAATTCAGAAATGTTTTTGGACATGCATCAAATTACTATAAGAATGCTGGTATTTGTCAGAGAATATTGTCATCTTCTGCAATCGGTTTTTCGTCATTAAGCTTTTTGTAAAATATTAAGGAGAACGAGAAATTCAGTTTATTTATTTCCTCTTTTCCTATTGTTTTAATTAAAATTATTTCATATTTCATCACAGTCAATTCGTGTTCACATGATACACTCCACTCTAATTCAGTACTGGAAGTCACTGCTAAATATTTGGAAGATTTAATAATTAAATATTAGAAGATTTGGCTGCTAAATATTTGGAAGATTTAATAGTTAAATATTAGAAGATTTGGCCTCATAGCACAGAGAGGATAATGAACAAAAGACCAAGCAGTTAGAGTTTGGATAATGTGACCAAACGCACTGTATTAATTAGAACTGTTCCAAATTTTAACGGTCTTTCCCTGATTGTTAAAGTTCTTAGAATTCGTTTCCAAATCGGAACAAATACCAGAATGATACTCCTCAAAAGATGTATATACATGTACATTGTTTAGAAATGAATAACAGGAGAAAAATAATAAACTAAGCATCGCATTATCTATGAATTATTATTTGCAATCGGAAAGTTATTTTCTTAAGTTGATCCTATCACATATTAAATGTAATATTTTTATATCAAAATTATGAATAAATTAATTAAAATAATTAAATTATTCATATCTCTATAAAACGTTTTTTTAAATTATGAATAATTGCTATAAATAAATTCTAAATTAATAATTCATTTAAAGTAATTATTCATAAAAATATTTAATGAATATTTAATAAAGTTATGAAATATAAATTTAAAAATTAATTTTTTTAATGTATTCCTTTTGTTTAATACATTATTAGTGTACCATAAAATATATTTTAATTTAATTTTTTTTTGCTAATCAATTAATTAATTAATTAATTTACTTTTAATATCACGAAATCTCTTGTTTTTCAAAACAACTACTAGATGGCGTTATTGGTAAAGAATGGGAATTTAATTTAATTAATGATCAACTATAATTAAGCTTTGAAAATATTAAAAAAACATATTACATTCTGAATTCGCAAGTGCAAATTTTCAAACCTCAAGTACATGAGAAGAGAGTGAATGAATGCAAAATTTAATTTTTACCAACAAAAGCACAGTAAGTTAAGTTATACTGCTAAAAAATAAAGCTTTTTTTTTTCACTATACTACGTGATGTATTAAAAAATGGAAAATAGGAAAAGGGAAATATAAAACTGGATTTTCTTTTTTTTAGAGCGGGAAAAATCATTTAAATTCGAAAAAAAAAATGTGAAAAGTCTATCTTAGCCATTTTTACTTGATCAATATGAAAAGATAAAAACTTGAAGAAAAATAAAAGTAGAACTGTAGAAGTTATAAAAACAATAGCAAGATGTATTATTTATCTCATTCTGTTTCTTCTGAATTTTTTTAAAACTCTTTAACTATTTTTTTTTACTTCAAGTTAAAAAAATATTCATTTTTAAAAAAATTTTTAAATTGAAATTGCCTTTATGTTTAATGGTATAAGCAGTTGGGTTCGTTATTTGACTGTGGATAACAGCGTGTAACTTTTCCATTTAATTCTATCCAACTAAACTTCTTTTAATATTCTATCAGTATTTAAACAGACAATTAAAAAATGCATATATTGGAATCTTTAGATACAATAATCTTGATTAGTTGAGCTTCTGTTTTGCCAAGATTATATTTCATTTGAATGAAGGTAAATAAAGATATTTCGTGCAAATAATCAGACTTAATGTCACAAATGAATGAAATGAAACAAAATATTAATAATTTTCAAAAAGCCTTAGAAAGGTTTTCTAAAAGGAAGAGATCACCCCCTCCTCTCCCCCCAAAAAAACTGATTTCCAAATTATTGAATCGATTGAATCACTTCCATATGTAAAAATACCATTTTTCTTTGTTAACTTAATTTCTTTAAAGAGCTTCATTGTCTAAAAATTATATATTTAAGGATATTACCATTCCAGTTCAAAAAAAAATAAATCAAATCTAATGGATATGGTAGAAAAACTTTGGGAGACAAAAATATTTTGAATGTACAATTACAGAGAGGCAATAGAATTTTTACGTAATTTATTTATTTTCAAAATAATGCAACTTACTTTTCAGGAAATCCATTTCAAAATAATTCTTTTAAACAAAGGTATTTAGAAATACTGTCAGCGGTTTAGTTAAAGAAACTGGTTTTCCAATTTGAACTTTCATTGTCTTTCATATGCAGATAAAACAAAGATATTTTTTGAATCTCTGATTCATTTCAGTGCATAAATTATATTTTGGACGTTGTATCATTTCTTCCTTTATTTGTTTACATTTGACATAAAACTAGCAGCTTTTTTTTGTATTCTATTTGTATTAACATATGATATCTTTAATGCCCTTTAATTTCATTATTATCACTGTTTTGACTTATACACTTCTAATTTATAACAATATTGATTATTACCGTAATTGCATTCCATGGTATTTCAATATAAGAATTGGTTTTGATCTTATTTGAATAACTACTATAATTATACAGATAACCATATCTTAGTTAAGTTATATCATTATAACCAAATACGTTTCCTGTCTCAGGATTTAACAACAAATTTTGCTGCTTATAGCAGCGTTAAAACCATAATTAATTGATGATATATAAGTATCACTACTAGTTCAATAATTGTAGACATTTAGAGTTTTCGAATAAAAATGATTTCACAAACAACATTTACATCTTTGCTACATAAGTTTCTTATTTCACGGTTAAAATATTTATTAAGAGGATACAATAAAAACCCAATTCAGTCAACAGGTCGATAAGCAATTCTAACAATTTCTTCATAATTATTTAATATTTGGACCAAGCAATCTTACTAATACTCACAATCTTTATACATACATCTATGAGAATATTTTTTACCAATATTTGTGCACTGTATGAGTTTATAGATTTTCTTTTGGCATAATGGGTTGTAACAATTTCAATTAACATACATAAAAGCTATGAATCCCCACTTCCACGGTAAAGAAAATAATCTTTCCTACACTCGCCTTTATATTTCTTATATTTTAAGAAAATGCACATAAAATTAAACAATTTCCGTTTATAAATTTATGGCATCATGACTTTAGCATGCAAAAACAGTTGACTCTTATCAATTTGGTGCTAAATAAACCTTTAATGTGATTTTATATTTCGATATTTTCTAAGAGCACAAGTGGAGGACAGGGTGGATGATAAAACAAGTCCTTGGATGCAGATTTCAATGTCCTTAGTACGAAATAAACCATAGAATTTGTATTATATTTGGATATATTTATTTTATATATTTGTTATTGGCAATCTAAGACATACAGACATTCTATAGAATAATATTTAAGCGTTTTATAGAATGTCATAATTCTTTAGGCCGAATATGAAATTTGAGAATTATTATGTACTTTGCCTATATATGAATGACATATGCTATTTGCATAAAAAAAAGTAATAATAAGGCTATTCTTTAAATAGTTTATTAACTTCAAAACAAAGATTGCACAAAATACCATTTTTATCATTTTTACTAGCATAGCCATAGAAAATAAATTTTTTTATGATACTTTGAGGACACATATGTATCACTGGTTTCTTTTAACACACATAACAGGTATCAGAAATGGAAATTTCTTTGTTAAGCGTGCCATCATTAGGTTGATTTAATCTACTATGTAATATAATCTCATCCATGCTTTTTGAAACAGGCTCTTTTTTCTGTATTTCATATTTTACCGATTTGATAGATGGTATTCTATAGAATGCCAGTTTATATATTTATGATAACACACACACAGAATTTTCTGCATAATTTATCGCACTTTGTAATAATTTTTGAAACAAATGTAAGCTTGACTTTTTACTCATTCTTTTTTTTAAATGAATTTTTGATGATCTGGTAGTTTATTATCCGGATCATCATTATCTGATATTCTGGTTGATAATTACCGGATTACTGAGAAACTGAAACTTGCAATTATAGTCGGCCCCTATTCAAGTCTATTTAACCCTTTGATTGTTATGGATGCATATGTGCATCCAGCAAAAACCATCGATGTGATTTACAGGCGCATATATGCGTCCAGCAAAAAACATCGGTGTGATCTATAAGCGCATATGTACGTCCGACGCAAGCCATGAGTTCAGTTCTCAGCGGTCGCAACTGCCGATCACCTGCTTCTCAAACGAAGCGCTTCAATTTAGAGCAGTTAGCAATCAAAGGGTCAACTGCAAGTGATAAACCGCGCAATTTTTCCCGCACTGTCGATTTCAATTTTTTCCTATTATGTTTAGGTGGATCGAAACTCCTCTGTAACCCATTACCTTATAAGTTGAATTTAATTTCTACAATATTAATTGTAAATATCAGCCATAAACTAATGAAATCAGAAATATTGCAGATAAAGGCAATAAAAAATAACTTGATGGAAAAGAATTGCTCTTTCCAGCAATCATAGAAATAAAATGTATCGACGTGAACTCTAAAAATGCCTGAAAACCTATCATGAAACCCATTTGCATAACGATATATAATCAACTCAACATTTTTTAACATTGCATATCCATTAGGGAAAAAAATCACGTTTCATTTTCGCTTCAAGGATCTTCCAGTGATTTACCTCCACCATTCTAAAACATTGCTACCTTTTTACCCTTCAACGACAGCCAAACCGAAGTCAATCTTCCTCAATTTACATAGACATGACCGATGCCATAAATTCCCAACCGAAAATCCGGAAATAAATTCAATCCATGCAGCAGCATCACCTAAATATTCAATTCATAAAGTAACCCAGAGGTGACTGTAACTGTCACCCAAAAGGATTTAAAGCACCAATTCCTACTCGCTGCATTGTTATTATCATCGAAAGAAAAAATGAACTCATTTGATTATTGCAAAAAGGAACATCTTGGCCTAGATGGTCCTTTTCCGGCATATCTATCCTTCTTTGAAAGTGCTCATTCTTAATTTATTGAAACGGCGTGTGTAGGCAATTTAGAATCAACACCTTCGCAGTCGTTGACACTTACGGCAGTGTCTTTTCTTCCAAACAACAGGTCGCTCGGGCCAGAATCGATGCATGGCGTGTCCTTCATCAAAACTCATTCACCCAACAAGCTCTCTTTTAAGGCAAATGAAGCATAACGTCTAAGAGGCTACGTGAATGGAACCCTTGATTCGTTATTATTAAAAAAAAAATTGTTCCACAAAACTGCTCCGCCGGAGATAAAAAGTTGTTGCCTCCTTTATTTAATTTTTTTTTTTTTTGAAGTTTGCCGAATGAAGCTTGTGGTAATCTTACAAGTGGATGCTGTGGTTTTCTTGCCGAATTCGATTGTCATTGAAAGCAAATTCTTCAAACAAATAAACACTTGAAATCAATAAATAAAATAACTTAAGTTTTCGAATGTGAAATGGAATTAAAAAATAAGTTTGTTTTGCAAGAGGATTTTTCGAAACTCTGCCTTTGTTATAGTTTTGAAAATGTTTGAAGTATGGGCGAATTATTGTCTATTCGAAGAAACCGAATTAAAATAAAGGAAGGCTAAGGGCTTTATTAACCTTTGTTGGTCAGCTTACGATGAAAAGCAATGAATACAAAGAAAAAGAACAATAGACTGCTCACAATTTCATTATATAAAACTAGAAGAAAAACCAAAATGTGTTCACTGATACAGAAAAGTTTATAAAAGAAATTTAAGGACTGTGCAAATTACATTATGAATTTTTTTATTTTGTACCTCCAATACATAGTAACTTTACTGTGCAGGCAAAATAATAAATAATAAAAAGCATTGAACTAAATATTGGAAGTATAACAAGTTTCTTGACAGCAAATTTTAAAATTTACTCTTTTCATTTTTGTAAATCTCTTGAAATAAAAGGAAAATTTTCCGTAATGCGTTAACTTTTCCTCTAACCCCTTATCTATTCCAAAAAAAAAGCTCCGTAATAATGAAGTATATTTTCTTTTCCGAGGAAAAAAATAGGGATAAATCTTTTCGCTATGCATACTGTAACGCTATGGAAGAAATATTTTGATAAGTTGAAATTTCAAAGAAGACTCTTTTTTAATCGAAATACTAAAATGATCTTATACAGAATTTCATAGCAATTTATTTTTTAAATAATAATAACAAAACACCGTTAATTGAATAACCAGAAATACAAACATTTAATGAATGTTTCCTGTTATTCAAGTTAAAGCTCAGAGAATAGCTATAAACCTTGTTAGATCCGATTACTTCGGAAGGTTAAAATAATTACATTTTAAGATAACAAATGCATAAAAATGAAAAGATATAAAGCTTGCATTTTTTTTCTCTTTTATTCATACAGTATTTTCACCTTAAAGTAGCATCGAAAGAAAATTCGATCTGAAACACAAAATGTTCACCTAATGTCTTTTTTTTTTAATAAATCATTTAGCCATTTTATTAAACAAACACCAATGTTTTTAGAAGAATCTATTATTATCTATAAAAAAAATTCAAAATTTGTCTCAAATTGGCAACGATTTCTTAACCTTTTCATTGTAATTAGCAGGAGTGATCACCCTCGAAACTTTCACTCACTATTCCTTGCAAAGAGATTATCCTCCTATTCCCTACCCCTTCCCTGAAACTATGAGCCTTCGGTAAGGCCGTGAAAAGAAGGAGTCTCAGATTTTATTTTCATAGCTCGCACATGAGCGTTTTGTGCTAGTATAGTGAAAAAAAAATCGAATGTGCCTTAAAGAAATTTTTTTGTTCATCGATTGAAATCAAAATTTGACACACAACATATAGTATTAAAATTCCATAGTAAATTCTCACTCAGATTTTTATTTTCGGAGCTTGCCCATGAACGTTTTGTGCTTCAAAGTATAAAGAAAATCATATATAAATTATAGACGTTTCCTTGTCCGTAGATTGAAATTAAAATTTAACATACAACATTAAGTATTAAATTTACATAGCAAAACGCCATTTGTTTAAACCATTGTGCTTTTGTTATCACGCTGAATGAACTCATCGACAAATAATTAATTTCTAGATGGATTTAAAAAATTCATATCGATCTAGACTTTAGATGTTAAAACTGTAAACCAACATTTACTGATCTACTTTTTTGCGTTTTGTAATTCATTTGATTCAGATAAACAGCCAAACTTCTTGTGATAGATTTCAATGAAAATTTAACATAAATCTAGAATTTGGCGTTTAATCCGCTTATCTCAAAGCGTTTTTGAATTATTATGTTCGCAGACAGATAGACCGACAGACAAACATGCCTCGTTTCACAAATGTGTTTTTCGGAAGTCTGAAACGAGAAAATTCCTCAAAATTTTGAGTTTCAATTTTTTATTGATCACAATACTCTTTCTTTACTTGCTTCGTATGCGAAAAAGTAATGAGTCAAGAACATCCAGCTTTATTAGACGCAAAAATACATGAATATCTCTTCGCATCTAACAGTATTGTTATCTTTGTTGTGTTTGCCTTTGTGTAAGTTGCCGACAGATTGAATTTATGCCCAAAAATGTTTCTTACTGAGACGGGGGAGTAAAATTTTCAACTCCATAATTTTAAGTGTGGGAGTGGTTATTTTTCAGTTTAACCATTGATACCGATACTACATAAAAATTATAATTTCATATATAAAGAATAATTCTTAAAGATGAGAAAATTCACAGATTCAAAGAATTTTTATCACTCCAGAATTTGGGAGGATTAAAGACTAAATTTTGATTGCTCTTCAATGGTTATATTTCTTTGAATATTTCATCGTGGTAAAAAAATTATGCTTTTTTTTATGCTAAAGAAAGCACAAATTTTAAAATAATTTTTGGATTTTAACTAAAGCCATATTTCCCATTTTGTTCGATAATATTTAGCAATCTTTCCTTCAACTAGAAGATTCTTTGATAATTGAATTTCTTCCCCTTGTCATTTGACCTGATCGTACTGACCTTATCAGTACGATCTCATGAGACTGTCATTCTTATAGAAGAAATTTCGTAAAAAATTTGAATAAATAATAATCAGAAGACATAAAATATGGCTATATAGATAAAATACTACTTTGTAACTAGATTCAATTTATTCATAGATATGTGCAATCGAATAAGGTCAAAGAGAAACATAATTTTTAAATGATTTCCCGTATAAAGGTATTTTCCTTGATAACTATATAATTCAGTTTTGGATCTGATATGTGCCGATTCATCGCATTTATCTCAGGAAATCTTTCAATTGATATTATGATATGCAAACCATTTTCTGCTGTTCGTTATCCTTCGCTTCACAGACGGCTTGTTTTGAATACGTTTGAGGTGCAACCTGCGAATAGTACGTTGTGGTCAGTGAATTTTTTAAAAATCCATTTAAAATCGAATATCGAACAAAGGGCAAATCGTTAGCTGACTTTGGGAATTATATGTTGTTGGATAAAAACGAACCTTCATTGTCTTTTTATTTTTAAACATAACAATCCCAATTAATTTTATTTAATTATTATCTTCATTTTCGTTTGCAGATCGAAACGTTTGCCATCATTTAATAAAAATTTATCATTCATAAAATATTCATTTAGTGATGTTTTGTGATGAAGTGTCAACATTATTCTCAAATATTTTTGTGAGCATTGACATATTTCTTGATTGTATGGAAAAAAAGGAACAAGAAGAATTCACTTTCCGACTTATCATGATAAAATCAACATCAAATTAAAGGTTCTAAATGAAATTATACATAATTTGCGACAAAATTCAGGTAAGAAATAAATTAATACTAGATGCAATTATCATAAGTGGAAATAATTCAAGGATAGCTAAAGTGATCGGTATTGAACATTGAAATTATTTTTGTAATAATTAATAACAATAATTTATTTTTCGTTATCCTTCCTAAAATGTTTTCCTATCTACATGTTTTTTTCCCCTCAGTAAATAGAGAAGACATTTTTTTTTTAGAATTTTAGACAGAAAAATAATGTTTACATGACGTATGACGAGAAACGATTATGGCCTTTAAAGAATTATTATTAAAAATTCTCACATGAAAGAAATAGAGAGAAGTGCTTTAATTGCATAAAAAAATTAAAAATTACTGTAGTCATGATATTGAAACAGTATTCGACCTGCCATGAGAAAAAAGATATGCCAAATTTCAGCGAAAATTTATTAAATCTTTTATTTTAATTCTAATCAGATTTTCGACTTCGAATTGGTTTATATTTGTTAAGTATTCGTGTGGAGGCATGAATAGAAAGTTTAATAATGTTAAAGCTTATTCAAATAGACATCTTAACCCTTTCAAGGCCGTCAGAAGTATGCTTCCCACCAAATTTATCAATCTTTGTATGAAATTATGTAGGTTGGCATAAGTTCTGACACATTTTTTTTAGTAAGTCAGAAACTTAGATGCTTCATCTCTTTATCTCACACAAAATGATGTGTCTTGATTTGTTACTTCATTATTAATTAACCAAATTAATTAATGAATCAAATTAAATTTATCGAATAAGCTAGATGAATCCCTTTTCTTATTCTAATTTCAAACCTAAAAATATTTTAACATAATATGACTAGAAAAAAAATAGCCCTTTAAAGGGTTAATTTGAGTTTTTATTGAAATTTATATTTTAAAAATTAATTAATTCATTTATTATTATTATTTATTAAATATTATGTTAAAATTTTAGGAGCTTCTATTATATTTAATAATGAGTTGAATGCTATCATTCAGCAATTCCCCCCCCCCTCGTTTATTAACTGAATTTACTCATTATTATTAATTTCTTTTCTTATTTATTAGGGGATTTGAAAATATTTTTGTTGCTCAAAAAAGTGCTGAGAATGGAAAAAGGCTTAAAAAAGCCCCAAATAAATTATGTTATTGTTTTATGATGTAAACCCATTTTTTCACTATTAAATGCATCCCTATTCTAATTAAGGATATTCCTGGATTTAAATAATTCATATAACATTTCAAAAATTTTGGTGCAATTTCTTTCCGAATATAATTCTCCCAAAGTCTCATTTTTGATAACTTATTCAAAATGAGTCAAAAGAGGAATTTAACGAACAAAACAAACCTCAGGTTATTTATCGAGAGCAATTCAAGGAAGATTACAAAATATCTTTTATGTCTTAAACTATTAAGTTCTCGGCTTGTAAGCATTTTTGAAAGTTAACAACTTAGAAGAGAGCACGTGAGCAGCAAGCAAATGTCTTTCAATGTTTTCGATAGCATCTCTAGTTCAGTCATCAAGTGAAAAACGTTCATAAAATAAATATGCATGAGGAGCGAAAATTGCACTATTTATTGAATTCATGAAGGATTCGGTTGCAAAACAAACATTTTCTTAAGCCTTAAACATGTAGAATGTGTGTTTAAGTTGTGTACAGCTGTAAATAAACACGTTGAGATAAGGCATTAAGTAATATAATGTCTCCAAAAAATTGAAATATAACTTCCAAAGCGGTTAAGAAGTTTTATTCCCCTACTTAACTAAAGTCGTTTAATTCCGATAAACAGAAATAAGAATTTTTCTGATACTTCATCCAAACGTTTGTTTTTAATGAAGGAATTGAATTTTCGGAAAAATTCAATAATGTGATGGCGTTAAGTATTTTACGTATATCAGAGAAAGCGCACATTGTTAATTATAAAGTAATAAATAAAAACAAATGCAAACTTTGTTAAATTTTAAAAATGTATATAGTTTTTTTGTTGTTGTTTGTTTACTTCTAAAAAATGTTCATATATTTCTGTTCTTTTTTTTTTTTTTTAACTTATAAATACATTTGGGAATTATGAGAATTTTTTCCTCTTTAAACTAGGCTTAGAAATATTTTTTTCGAAAAATTATGTCAGATTTTATGGTTTAATTGATTATTTGTTGCTTATTTCTAATTAAGTTTGTATTACATTTGAGAGGTCCCAAAATTTTTGTTTTTTAATTAGAAAGAGTACTTTTTTTACAGAATCTTTTATGTGCGAAAATGAAAAAGTAGGTTGGTAGTATTTTAAAATTAGAATACAAATGAAAATAAAAGGCGAGAATTGAAGAAGCATTATTTCAAGAAATTTTAAATGTCGAAACTGATGAATTTTAGTGATGAATGGTTCACATCTTCGGAATAATTGTGTTTTCATATACTTTCTAATAATGAACAGATCTAAAGTGAAAACAATAAAAATTGTTAAATTTTAATTGTCAGTAGTTTCCAATGGAAACATAAATATGAATAAAATATATGTCAACTACTATCACTTTTATTTTTGAAAATATAAATTATTTTGTGATTAAGAATAAACGGCTTTTAGCTTAGTTCGGTAAATAATACTTGGGCATAATATATTTTTTTGACTATCTGTAATCATTAGAGACTGTAAATGATGCCCAGAATATAAGACATTTTTTTTATTTCGCTTTCCTCATACTGTTTGACTTTAAAAATTGGCATAAAAGCCTAATATTTTTGTCTTCATAGGACTTCAACGGAATAGCTCGAGACATCCATCTATCTATCCCTTTGGCTACCTCTCTCAATTGCCTGGACATAACACTACATAAATTCATTCGTGAATGAAAGCAGTTTTGCGGATAAAAGAAAATTGTGTTTTACTATAACCCTGAGATAAGTAATGGTGTTACATCGAGCTCAGTAGATGTATGGAATGTTTTTCGTATATAGTAATAGGAGAAACAATGATGGGAATACTCTAATCAATATCAGATAATGAACATAACGTTTACCAAGTAACTATGACATAAGATGAATCGATTCTATTCCTTTTCCGGATTGTTCTCTAACCGAAAACTGGAATTGATGAGGTAAAAGAATTTCCTTTCTGTAGTTATATGTTAAGTTTGAATATCAATTATTTCCAATTACAACCCACAACATTTACATATTCTTATTAACGCACTCAGAACTTTCAGGATATTAAATTCCCAAGTCAGTTCCTTCATAATAATCTTTGATAATTGGAATCTTTGCGGTTGCAAAGAGGGGGAGGTGCAGGTGTGCCTCTTCGTCCTTCACGAATCAATCCCAAACCGCCGATACATTCTTCGAATATCTCCCACCTGAACCGGAGAAAGAACACACCAGGTTGCAAAATTAATTGAAGCGACCAAAGCTGCCACCGATGCTACTCCGAACTGACAATAGGATAGCTCAAGTTAAAGAACCGGCAGAAGAAAACAAAAACCACAGAAAAAAAGTCGTCAACTTTTTATTGTTGTCTTTCTCCATCTTAAAATCGGGCATCTCATACATCACGCGGCAATTCCAGGTCTTCCAGACAGACGACCCGCAGCTTGATTTCGAAGAAGCAGCAAGGCAAGGGGGGAGACATATGCAGGGGGAAGGCCTAATTAGTAAGGGTGTCCAGATGCTCATGAGGGGTCACTGTATCCAGGGGTCAGCGAGTGCCCTGTCAAGGGTTTTATCGCCATCCCTATCTAGCTATAGATTTGTGTGGCCCAGGGGTGGGTGGTAAGAAATATATCACGTTTTCAGGTATACCTCATGCCGTGCCCTTGTACAGCGTGCCCTTGTCATCCTTCTTGCATTCATTGTCACTGTGTGGTTAGCCTCGAGGGACGGACTACTCGCTGCATCCGGCTTCATCAGTATGGCAGGCAACAAAGATTCAGAGCCTCAGGTATACAAGAGTATAGCCGCAATAGTCAGAGCATTTCGATGGATCAGAAGATGAAGATTTAAAAACGCAAAAGCAATTTCAGTTTATGTACTTGATAGTGATAATTCAGTATGATTATAATTCCCTGAAACCGTAGCGTTGGGTTTTTACTGAGCAATTAATTTGATTAGAACTCAAATTAGTTTGATATATGTAAGATGTCTTTAAAATAAGTTTAAAATTCTAGAAATACAAAAGAAGATTTTGAATTAAACTTAATTGGGTGATATTTTTATTTTAGTGTCAAAAATGTGTTTTTCAATACCTCAAGTAAAGTCTTGCTGATTATAGAAACCAAAGAAAATTATGCATAAATTTCAAAGTCATCAAAAACTCTGCATTCTTTAATTATAAATTTTAGCATCAGCAAAATTGACAAAAACTTATGACTTATAAGTGATGCCAGTTTTATTGAATCACTATACTGAAGAAACTGAAAAATCAAATAGTTATAATTTCTAGTATCTTTCATTTGTTTTGCTGCATTTGCTTATTTTTCCTATTATACGTAAAACCATCAGCCTGAGAATTTTCTAATAATGTTAAATACATGATTAAATTTAATAATTTTATTTTAAAGCTTCAACGTTTCTTAACAGAAAATCTCTTAAAATGAGTTTTTTCTTGTGTTATTTCCTTCATGTATTGAAAGAGCGTCTCTAAAAATTTATCCCGATATTAATTTATAAATATGAACCAAATTAGAAATAAATATTTTTAAAGACAAAAATGGAACCAAAAAGAAAGAAATGATGAATAAGAACTGAAAACTTTTTCAAGTTTCATCCTCAGGCAGAGATACAAACCAGGGATTTTTTTTTTCTGTGAGTGGCCTGAATTTCGTTCCAAAATATTGACCTCTCGTGACCTTGGTACTTACACCAGGCGTTATGGGCGTATGCAGTTCTAAATGTGGAAAAATAGAATTTAGTTTAACGTTGTTGGTCTGCACTGATAAGTTTATTTTCTTCACAAAGTTTTTAATAGTTATTACTTTCAATTGGTATGTTCTTTGCTTTTATATTTCAATGTTGTTTTTTGGTTTTAATGATTAAATGCTCTTTTTGCAGCTTGATTTGATTTAATTTTGCTGTGTCTTGCTTAGATTTAAATTTTTGAAATAATATTTTCCTTGTTATTATATAATTTATTGTCCTTGAATTTTATGATATTAATTCTTATCTCCAAAACCTAAATTTTTTGGGATTTCCGGGGCACGAGAGGTCAATAATATTTTAGACGAAAGTCAGACCCCTCACAAAAAAACCTTGTTTGATTCTCTGCCTGAGGGTGACCACTGAAAAAGTCTTCATGCCAGATTCATCATTTTTTTTTCTTTTTTGTTCCATTTTTGCATTTAAACTTAATATTTATTTTTAATTGGTTAAGTTCATTTGTGTTCAAGATGTAGAATCATCAGTGCTCTCTAAATACGTTGTCACTTTTATCAGTTTTGTTTCAAGAAATGCCTACTTTTAATTAAATTTCATAATGATTGTGTTTTTTGGGGGGTTTGGGGGTTGATAATTTTTTATAATAATGAACTTGTAAATATGAACACGAACTACGGGGGTATGTATGACGCTTCAGAAAAATTATCGAGATTTATTTTACTTGTTTTTCATTAAACGTTTTATTGTTTATTTATCCTTCTACTACTAGAATGAATTTATGACTAGCTCAATGATATCAACAAAAGAGTACAAAAAGTAACAAAAACTAGAATTTCACTTGGAAAAAAAATTTGCTCTAAAGCAGCCTTTCGGAAAGCCATGCAAAAATTAGAAGATTCTATAAATGACAGCAAAAAGTAAAACATCTTGAATGTTCTTCCACTGAAATCTTATAAAAAAAAACAATCCACAAAAAAGACCCCTAAATTTATCATTACTAAGACATCTAAATCAATACAGATCTTTTGTGTAACGCTTCGTTAGAGAAACAAAAATAATTTATTATATAAAGGGGCAAGAACATTTTGAGTAGAAAATATCAAAACTAATTAATTAATTTTAGCTCATATTTTGATTATAGTGTTTAACATCAGTTATTCTTATCAATAGTTTCAAACTACTTAAGTATGCTTTCAAACATTTTGTTCTGAAGAATAATGCTATTTTGAATTTTGTCTTTATTTATCAGCTACGTTGCTTTTTACTTAGTAATGTTATGGAATTCTAGAATGTAAAATTGCATACTTCAATGCTATAAAGTTAATTTTTTTCATTATATTGTCCCTAGAATTAAGAAATTAATATGTTAAAAATTAATCAGGGGAATACTATGAAATTACACTTAATTAATTAAAGAACTCTTAATTCATAAAAGAAATTAAGTAATTTCTTAACTCATTGAAGAAATTACTTTATTTCTTTTATGAGTTTTTATTACTCAATGCTATTCATTCTTATAATTAAATTACTATAATAATGCAAAACAGTCAAAAGAGAAAAAAATATAAGAATGCAAGATTTATAAATTTTATATTAAATGTTAAAATGCCATAATTAAATTCTTATAGAAACTCAGTGTGACTTTTAGTATAGGCAAATAAACTCTTATAAATTAAAATCTCTTATAATATTTTATGAAATTTCTAAATCTCAAACCGTGTATCCATATGATTATTTAACATTCCAGCAAAGCAATCATTTATATACTAGAAAAAGTGCATTAAAAAGAAAAATATGAAAAAAATTCCACTTAATTTACAAATTCTTTTGTATAAATTTCGTTATTTATCAAAAAAATAATTTAATAAATTGTAAATATGATTAAAAATGTAAAGTAATATTTAACTCGAAATTTTTTTCCTATAACACGAAAGAAACGTTAATAAATTCGTTCTTTTCACAAAATAAAAAAAAAAAATGAATTGAAAATACTCACATTTGAAATAAAGATGAAAAATGAATTGGCTTCAGGTGGAAACACTAGCAGAGATTTAATTTGATATCAGAAAACATCGGCTTACCATCCAAATTTTTTCATATGTAAATACTTTCTGCAATGAAAAAAAAATTTATAATTAGAGACATTCTAGCTGATACAAATTATTTTTTCATATCAATCAGAATTCCAAAAGTTACAAGACAAAGAAAACAATAAAACCCAAAAGACTTTTAATAATTATTTCTGCATTTTTTGAAAAAGAGTTGCCATGTAAAAAAATCAGCATGATTAAAATTTATATTAAAACATTTTTAAAGACGATTTCTTCCATTTTTATAAGCCAAATTTTTATCAACTTTTAAGACCAGTATTTTTTATAAAAAATTTCAATAATTAAAAAATTAAATATTTTATATGAAAGAGCTATTTAGATGAAATTAAATTCTTCTTAAAATAGAAACAAATAATATTAATTTATTTTATAAATAGCTGTAATTCAAAGAGAAATACATAATATCAAAAGTTCATCTTACTTGTAAATTATATTTCACAAGATACTAAAACGCAAAAAATATAAAAGTAATTTTCAAATAAGTTTTTAGTGAGATAAGTAGTTAATAATTTTGATTATTTTAAGTTCTTTTTAAACGAAGTTTTTTCAGGTTATGTTTATTATATTTTGTATAATCCTTGGGAATAACCTTTCTTTATTTGTAACAGATATAATTGAAGATATAAACTATAAATAATCTTAAAAATGAATAAAGATTTTTTATCGTGAATCAGGAAACTTCGCCTTTATACTCGGAATAATTATTTGTTGCATAATTTTTCATATGTGAGTTATAACAGCTCATTTCAGAGTTTTTGTAGATGAAAATTTACTGATTCGTTGATTTAGTTTCTCAAAATTAGTTTGACATTTTTTTTTCTATCTATGATTGTTGTAACTATTGTCCTCTCTGAAAAATATCAAAATAATGTATTGTGTTAATTATAAGACTCAAGATACAAATTGTTAAACTTTATCTTTCGATAATTGAATTGGGCTTTACTTAACTATTAATAATTCTATTGTATAAGTAATGTGAGCAATTAATGATTAAAATGATTTTAAAAAATCTTAAAATTTACAAAATTATCTTTTTAATAATGCCAATGAATGTTCATATTCTTATTCTTTTATTTCCCACAATAATTATTTTAAAGAAAATTTCGTCTATAGTTAATATGTCTAAAAAGTAATGTACAAAGGGATTGAAGGGCCCCATTAAAACCCTGGATCAAATATGACAGCCTAGAAAAGTATAATTTTTAAACTTTAAATGGCTCCAAATATTTATTTTAATAAATTATTATTGATTAGCAAAATACTACAAGTAATTCTGATAAATTTGACGAGAAAAATTTGATTTTTTTAAATGTAATTTCAGTATACAAGCTTTATACAGTACTTTAAATAAATCAACTGAATGTGTAAACTTCAAAATAAACTACAATCATCAATTCACATCTGACTTGCTTAATATTCTTTAAGAAAATAAGAAATATTTTTTGAAATTTTATTCAATGCCTTTTATAGGAAGAAAAGGATATCAAGTGCTTTAAAATATTACGTAAGATAAATTTGGGCACAAAAAACACATATATTTAACTAAAGAAAACACATAAAAATGAGCATAATTTATTAGAATATTCAGTTTTGACTAAGAGCTAGTCAAAATATATTCAAATTTCAGACAATATTCTGACATGTCATTAGGAAATAAAATAGAAGAGAATAAGTAATCTGAGAGGGAGAAAAACTGAATTATTAATGAATTCGAATTAATGCGTTTCTGTTTTTATTTTCATTGAAATCAATGGTCTCCAAAAAATATTCTCGCATATTTTACTTGAAGGGATATTTGGGTATTATTAACTGCATTCCCTTTGCAAACACTAGTTGCGCAAGAGTTTATTAGAATGGGACCTTACTAATGGCGATTAGTCGGCGATGCGGTTAATACAAAAATACCAGAAAATTGAATATGTATTGTGAACGCTTTTTTTATCGACCGATTAAAATTTAACACAGAATTGCAGTTGTAATCTCAAAATAACATACCATATTTCATATATTTAAGTCGATAGTTTTTGAGTTATGGCATTTACATGCTGATGAAAATATAGACAAACAGATGATCAAAGCTTTGACGGATTCGGTTTCAAATTTGAAACATATCTGCACTTCAGAAATTAAATTTGTGAACAAAATCTCTATTCGCTTATCTCTATTGATTTTGTAGTTATAATATTAACTCATATTCGGGCTGCTGAACAAGCAGATTTTCTCTTTACGGGTTTAGTTCAAAATTTGATGAAGATTTACGAATTTTGAATATATATCATATACCAAATTTCATCTGCGTAGCTCAAAGTGGAGTTTAAGTTTTTGGCTTCACACACAGACAAATAGACGTGATTCCAAAACACGTATTTTGGACTCAGAAATCGTGGAGATCGTTTAGAGTTCGAATTTTTTGATGATAACAACACTTTTTCCTTTTTTCACTTTGGTGGCAATGTCTTTATAAATGAAAATATTAAAAATGTATTTAATATTGTTTTTGACTTACACGGCGACAAACATGTAAAAACCAATTCTACATTTAAAACTATAAGCAATATTTTAAAAGTAAATGGTAATGCGCATATTGGAAATTCATTTTTAATGAATTTCACAGCACAATGAAGAAATCGAATATATATTTAGAAAAAAAATTTCTACTACTCTAAGGATTTTGTCTCATCAGCTATGAAAAAAATTTTAATTTTGGTATAAGAACTATAGCCATCGGGTTTAAATATGAACAAACAATATAAAGGAATAAATGCAAAAATGCATTACTGAACCATGTCAAAGCTAAAATGCTGATATTTATAAACTCTCGAGACCCAATCACTGGATGTTTACAATATTTTCTGTAAGCATATCTCATATACGAGAAAGGAATGAGTTAAAAGTTGGATTCCAATTATCATGAATCTAACTGCCCTGCTTTACTATAAAAAAGAATCCATTAGCATATTAAGTCCAGCATACTGTAAAACTAAAAATTATGATTCTTGGTGACGCCTACCCAAGTAACTAAGAGCTTGACCTTAAAATTAACAACTACATCACACCCGTGGTCCCTCTAGGAGGCAAAAAAGTATTTAATCCTTCCAACTGGCTTTCTCTGTGACTAGCGCAAGGTCAGCCAGAGATCCTTCGCCAAGATGCCAAGCCCCTTTACCCCATACTGCGCTTTTGAGGCAGCATTCTTCCATCCGAAAGCGCAAGAAGAATGATAACCACCAGCCTCAATCACGTCTGGTAACGAGCTGCTAAGCTTTATTAAAAGTCCTTTATGCAGGGCTTTCTTGGAAAAACGAGCGGTGACACCAAAACCTCGCAGGAATGACCTGTCTCCTTCGGGTTGATGATTAGGCCTGTTTTTATTGTGCCCAGATTACTCTTTTGGATCATATGTTATATCTGTTTATATAAATGTGTGTTGTTTTCGATGCGGATGTTTTCCAAGGGAAATATGCATAGGGATACAGAACACGTGCAATGTGGGAAATACATTAGCATATTTATAAATAATTCTTAGAACTTTTGATAACCTTCCCCTAGCTTTTTACCTCTGATTCGTAACAAGCACTGTTAGTTCAAATAGCAGCAAATTTCCTAAGGCAGTCAGTCACGTGTTTTTTAATGTAAATGAATTGAAGTAAAAAATAACTAAATAAAAAACATTGGATTTTTTGCAACAGTTTTAGTTTAGTTTAGTTGTATTAACGTCCCGTTTGAAGCAACACTAGGGCTATTTTGGGACGGACCTCGTAATTTTGAACCACGGTCAGATGACGAGGCCAACCCCTCAGCTGGCACCCCCCTCTCCACACCACACCAGCGGGAGGACGTTTAGTCAGAACGGATTTAACGTGCAATAGACCCCCTTACACGACGGTTCTTTGGTGGAATCGGGTCTCGAACCTGAAACCCTCCGGTTCCGAAGCCGAGACCTTACCACCAGGCCACCGCGGCCCGCATTTTGTAACAATAATATAGAATAATCTAAAATCTAAGAAATGCATAAATGATACAGTAATTGTATTTACATACCTATTAATTACTTTCTACGTAGGTAATATAGCGAAAGTATAGTATCGTCAAACAATTCGAACTCAAGATTTTGGTGAATCTCCAAGTTTTAGACCTCGTTGAGTTCGAAAATATCCGTCTGTCTGTTTGTCTATCTGTCTTTGACAAAGATAATTCAAAAACACTTCGAGCTAGACGGTTGAAAATTGATTTACGGTCTTTACTCCACATTAGGAGATTTCTAGTAAATTTTGAATAAAATCTGTTCAGAGAAATTCTGTCTTTTGGGCTGTTCGAATATAAGTTAATGCAACAACTAAAAAACGAAGTGAGTTATTTAGATAAGATACGCAACTCAGACTTACGGTCTATGGTGTAGACGGCGATCGAGTTTTGAGCCAAATCCAAAAAGGGGTTAATCGTCTATTGGTGTGTACTTTCGGAAACATATAAACGTTATAATTCAAAAACGCAATGATTTAAATATAGCAAATGAGGTATGGAAATTTGTGACTACAAGTGCAGTTTCTGTGTCCGAACCTTGTTTCAATCAATTGAAAAAACGTGCCTAAAGCACAAATGCTATTTTGGACATTATTAGTCAGATGTCAGGGATTTATCGCCAAAAAAAAATCGCCAAGGACGACACGAAAGATTTAGTAAAAATGCTAAATTCACGGCAAAAGTTAATATTTTTAACTATAGTACGCCAAAGTCATGCAAGGCGTTCTCTGGCATGGCAAATTTATTAGAATAGGCGAGAAAATTTTGGGGGAAACCACTTTCCTGCTGGTTATTTCTCCCAAAATGAATACTTTTTTTGTCAGTGCATAATCTTCTAAGAATGAATGAAAGATTTCTAAATAAGGTCTCCTGTGCAGAGGGAATGCGCCCCATAATCGTATCTACTACATTGTACCGAATTTTAATGAAATCGCCATGTCGAATGTAACATTAACAGATCGGCTCAGTATCGACTGAATATAGAGCTTTAGTCTTCAAGAATTGAAATGAAGGTTATCCAGGGAAATATTTTTCGAGTAAAATCAGCTTTTACAAAAGGACTGTTCTCTTTTAAAACACATTCACTCACACCTGTTATTCGTGTCAACTATCTAATTAGATTACTCCTCCTTTGCTATCTCTTAACTCAGAGATCATCTAATTAGATAGATGTTTTGATACAATTAGATAGTAAGTGTATTAATGAAGACGTTTTGTCATTTAAGCGTTTCATGTAAAAATAAAATAAGCGAATGTGTTCTCGTCTCGACTTTATTATAAAATATGATGTGTTTTGTATTCAAATATGTATTTTTGATCTCTTTCTCTATCCAAAATTAATACAGATCTGTGGTGAAGCATTATAAGGCAGATAACAGCCTCTGAACAGGAGTGATCACTTTTGTCGAGTGGTCATGTTACTCGGCTACAAACCATAAGATTACGAGTTCGGTCCTCGCTATCTCCAATAGCTACAGATTTACATAATTAGTGCCATACTTTATTTAGTTTTCTCGCTTAATGTTATCGCATTTCCATGGCCATTTAATAAAAGACTGATACAAATTTAATATACAAATTCGGTTCAAAATTTGTTTCAAACAAATTTTCTTCTGATGGACTTCATAAGTTTGATGTACTTAATATTGATTAAAGATGATACTGTACATGTCAATCTGTTTTAGATCTTTGTTACTAATACTGCCAAAGAGAAGGATTTTCTTTTTCGGACTCTGGGTAAAGATTTATCAAAATTTCCAGATAGTCTCTTTTAACCACTAACAGTATACTTTTTCTTTGTTCACTTTATACAAAATGAATTAAAAGAAGAAATTATTAAATGATGCCTTTAGCTGTGGCTAATTACAATTTGAGTTGACAGCATGTGGAAATGAATGAGGGCAACCATTATTTAAAATTACATAGTTTTGAAATTACTTAACTTAAAATTAATTGAAATGCTTGATAAGAATTTAATTTTGAAGCTTATAAATCGGCGTATTTCACGCAATGAAATAATATTAAAAGGAATCTGTTTAAATTCCTTGATTTCTTTATATATTTTTTCTAAGAATAATTAATCATTCACATTCATTTGCTTAATACGGTAAGTAGTCGCTAATTATAGGGCTTTTCATTTCTTTTGGAGCGTAACGATAAATGCTTCTTTCAGATTATTCAATGTCAAAAAAAAAAACCCCAATAATATTTATAAAAAAACCATTTTGATACAAAATTATTTCATTAGACAGAAGTTATCCATTTAACTATACTTTTTCTCCCGCAATGAATCATGATTCTCAAGGCAATCTATTTTTATGCATTTTACAATAATTGATACATTTGTGTATAACTTACTTTTGATATTAGTTTTTTACACACAAAAAAATGTCGTATTAAAAATAAAAATTGATTTCATAGTATTTGTTTATTAAGATATTTAGAAATTACATATTAAATCTTTAAACCGAATGTGAATCTTTTGTATTTATTTTTACTATTACAATTTGCGTTTTAGTCTATAGATGAAAATAAATTGTTGAATTTGCATGATAATTGCTGCAGATGAACCGAGGGAGTCTTAGATCTCGAGGAAACCAATAACTTTATCAGCTAAAGTTTTAGATTTTTAAGTCTTTTCTTCAGTAGAATATAGAACACTGACTGGATGAATATGGAAATATAGAAAAGAATAGAAAATGTTTGAAAGTTCCATAGAATATTCTATTATCCTAATTTCTTATGCTTTAGTTTATGTATGAATTAAATTTTATTTATTTTTTGAGATTTTTGAAAAAGTAAATCAAATTAGTAATAATATATGTAGGTATTGATAAAAATCTCTCGATTTACGAATATTTCGATTCAAATATAAAAATAAACAAATATTAAAATAATCATGCAGAATATAAATAAAATATGGATTGGCTAAAATGAAATTATTTTATTAATTGCATTTTAAAAAGTTTTAAATAGATTTTTTTTACACTTTACAACAGATAAATATATTTTGTTTACAGAAATATTTATCCAAATGTAAATAGGATAACTTGAATGTAAGAGAAACACTGCTATAATTCTTTCAAAAAACTTTTGGCAGTTCTAGGAAGTTTCGTCAGAAAAATTAGGTTACTATTTAAATACCATAAAATAAATATATATGTTGATTAAAACATTTTAATAAACTAAACTAAATAATAAATTAATGCTAAATTTATATTTTAAATTTATTATATTAACTGCAGGAAAAATTCGTTGAAAATATATAACTAAAGTTATGGAATAAGATAATCCGTCCATAGGACCATTACGTCATATGGATTACTTCTATTGATGGTAGATATATTAAAGATCCTATATTTCGACTTATAGTGAATCACTTAATTTATTTATTTTGCTTTCTTTTATTTAAGGTAAATCCTGATTACATTTATCAACAAAATATTCACAGTACAGTCTCAATTTTTCCCCATATTTTGAATGGTAGAATCTTAATAGAAATTCAATTTTTGTCACGCTCACGTTTTTAATCAATCAGACTTAGTGAGTGGAGCGGTTGCAGTGACTGTTTGATGGTTTTTGTTCACTGGTTCTCCATCGAATTTTATTTGATTTATAAACTATAATGAATAACTTGTCTAACACGATCGTCTGACTAATTTAGGAAAATAAAAGCTGCCTGTGACTCATTCGTTTGAATTTTAATCAGAAACTCGGGAACTTTCGCTTTTATGTTAAGTGATATTCATCACTCAAAGCGGGGCCATTGGGTTTATTATGACTTGCAGAAGGCAGAAGTCTTTTCAATTTTGCCTTCGATCGAGGCAAAACATTACAATTTATTGATATTCATTTTTAATTAATGTAGATTTGTTAAATATTTGCTAACAAAATGCATTCCTTCCGTTACAAATTATATTAAGTGCTCTAAATTTCAATGGAGTACTAATACTTTTACCATAAATAAAAATGTCCACAGATGTATCAATTAGTTAGTGGCTTCTAATTAATTAGATATGGACATTATCCCAAGATCAGTCCAAGAATCAGCTATTTTTTCCATACATTTCCAAAACCGCATACTTTAGATTTAAAAAGCAGAATATTTTAATATTTATTTGAGGAACAGCATTATATAACAGCATCTTAGGAACTTTCCCTCTTAAAACTGAACAACTGAACCCATATGACCAACATGTGAAAGATAAAGTTGAAATTAATTAAATTTAAATTGATAATTAAATCCTAATAATGTATTCGATTCGACAGTACTTCACTGTAATTGTCTGAAATGACGCATCTTTTAATTTTGGGAAAAATCGGGGGGGGGGGGCGTAAGAAAATGAATGACATTTTCTTGATAAGCGGGTGGTTTTGATTTATCAAAAAGCATCTGTCGTTCTGCAAACCCAAGATTTGTATTGGCCTGTGTAACCAGCTGTCGAGTACGACACCAAAGGCGGCATCCGATTTGCCAGACGTCCTTATTGTAGCAATATAAAACACAGACAGTGGCAACGAAGGCCGATAAAGTGTATATTTGGTAGAATTGAGTTCTGAATCTGTGATTCTAAAACGAAGACATTTCCACTAAGATAAGTTAGATTTATTGTACGAAAGAGTAAAATTTTCGGATGTTTAATAGGGAAAATGCATAAGATTCTCGCTCTAAATACATTAAATACGCATAAAAATATAAAAATTACAATTAATGAAACTGTATATTAGTTAAACGGTTTTTAGGAATTTGTATCTCATGTTCATTAGGAATTTTTTTTTTATTTCCATGATTTTCTACTTTTGGACTATTAATCTATAATTTATTATTATAAATATTATGTAGTCATGAAATCAATTCTTTTCTGAAATTCGCTACCAAGGGGCACGACTCGTACGAAATTAACGTTTAATTCAAACAATACATTAACTGATAAATTATGAAAACACGAAAATAATGCATTTTCATCGAGAACTTATAACTGAACAAAATTTCAAAACTTTGAAACATTAGAAAAGTAAAGAAAAAAATTGATTACAAAATTTCCTCTTTACACATTTGAAACAAGTCAAGTTAAAGTGTATAAAAATACAACTGTATAATAAGTTACACATTATACAAATTAATTTTGAAATGCATGTTGTTGCAAAATTATGGATCGATATTTGTTATTTTCAACATAAGACAAATAATTTGAAGATTTATCTTTTTTTTTCTCACTAAAATATCAAAACTGTACCGCAAGTTCCTTAACATTTAAAAATTCATTTAGTTTGTTTTTATCCATATCTTATTCTATTTTATTCACTTATATTATTAACTCTGAATTTTTTTCCCTTCATACTAAAACATTTGTTCGTAAACAATTATTCTTCTGCATTTATATAAATATCCGTAAAGTATATGGATTTAGTTAAAGGAAAATTACTTTTAAAAACATAATGCATTCTATTTTCTTTTTAAACTCGTACAATATTTTCTCTTGATTATGTAAAATCCTTTATCTTTCAAAATGAAAAATGCAGCCACAACTTAAATCGTATGATTACTATCTTAGAATTCCAAATTCTTCGTATTCAAGTCGACACATACCTGTTTTCTCCGGTCAGCACACCTATTATTACATCAACTTGCGAGATATATTTTCTGATATAATGCCTCCAAGTCAGCATTTCTAAAGCAAACGTACTATATAAAACATAACCACACAATTTATAATTCTTCTTTCTACTTTGAACTTGAAATCTTAAATGGCTACAATCCAACGGGCCTCATTAACGGCCCAGTAGGGGTTCTCGAAAGTCAAAAGGATATCTCCTGACTTTTGAAAGATTTAAGTAATTGAAAATTGGGAGTTCTCCTCGTACTGCCATTTGTTTCCTCTGCAATTCGCTTAATTAACAGGGTCACAGCATTTTAATGGATTTTGTATGTAAGTTTTATATTTAATTCATTAATTCATGAGGAAGGACTTAGTGATTTATTACTTGAGAGCTGCATTGGCAAGACAATTTCATAATAAAGCACAGACAAATTGTTCAAAAACGGTTGTCGAGTGGGGAAAAAATATATTGCGCTTATATGATATATTATTAAAGTAAATCAGTGTTGTATATGTTTTTTTTTGTGCACGTGGAAAAAAATATAAATACTTTATATACAATTTCAATTTAATGTAAATATACATATTTTGCTTTGAACACCTTAAATTATGGGTTTTTGTTTACAATTTGGATTGTATGCAACAATTACGGGATAACTAAAACCTCGCATCATTTCTTTTTTTAATTCAATATTTATGTGCCAAGGTAGTTAAAAAAATTAGGTTTATTAAAATCTTCAAGTAAAAAGTTTCAAGTAGTAAATTTGAATTTAATCTCTCTCTTTTTTTGCTAATGTTATTCAGTGTTTTATTTTGTTGCATCACCTCTCATTTAACTTTGAAATTCCTTTGGCAGACTTAAAGTGAAAACGAGCGTTTGTTTGCATTATATCGTAAGACAACACAGTGTAATATGTTAAATGAGATGACCAGTTAATTTATCAAATAACTGTGGTCTCTTATGTACCGACTTTGTTTATCCAAGGAGTCGCAAAACTGTGTCTGACTTCCCCCACCCTTCCCGTCTTCGAGAAAAGATATCTTGATTAGAAAAGTTTAAATATCTTACTTAACTTCTTCACATACTTTGATTCGTATCAAATTATGAAATTTTTAGTTTAAAATCTGGAATAAAGTGAGCGTATTAAGTAATTTAAAAAGTAAGTAATTTAAGTAATTAATTTCGATTATATATATTTCAATATCTCAGATGTCTTTTATATTATCATAGAAATTAAAATAACAATAAATGTCCCAAATAGGATGTGCCATCCAATTTGAAATTAAATAAATTCACATGACAAGGCGCTAAATGGCCACAACTTATGAGAAAATTGATGAAATTAATGATCACTGTAACTGTGTTTTGTCCGTTATGGGAACGAAGAAAAAAAAAAAACAGTTAAATAAAATTAAGAAAATATACATATTGAATAATGTAATGTGAGCTTTAAAATAAATATTCATATATAAATAAAGAATTAAAATTACTGATGCTATTTTTTTTTTTGAAATTCTAAAATACATCAAAAAGGAATCGAATAAATCTGAAAGAAATTAGATTCATTAGAAAGTAAGCCCAATTGAAATTGGTATAGAGAGTTAACTTCCAAAATCCGAAACAATGGTAACCTATGAATCAAACTCTCATAACCTACCAATTTACATCATTATTAGCAATTAAAACAGAGATTCTTAAATTTTTATGTAAAAATTGCTTATTAGCCTTTATAAATATTCTGTGACTCCATTTAGGGCTTGGAAAATTTGCAACAGTTGCATAGGAAAGCAAGGTACTTGATATTAAATAATATTTTTATTTAATACACTTAAATTTAATGGAATATTTTAATTTTCTTTTATTAATCGGAAATTTGGATAAAAAAGATGGGCACCTTGTCTCAGATTTTGTTATTTAAAAAATCCTAATACATGATTCTATTCCGTGCTTAATCTCTTCCATAATGTCGAGTTCTAATGTCTTTTGCATACGTCAGTTGCTTCTCAAACTTGAAGTTAAATCATTCAAAGATGCTATAATTCTGTATAAAAATGATTCAAGTATTCTGCGGAGTCATAAATGACACCTTTAATTTTGCAAGAATATTATCTAAATAATTAGACAAAAAAAATTACATGAATTAAAGAGACTTGCAATTATAACCAGATTAATCGGTGTATGATATAATTTGATTGAAAACTCAAAGAATATTTATTATCCATCAAAAACAGATAAGATAACAGTTAGGGCGCATGTATTTAAATCTAAGCAAAAGGAGAAATCGACATACACAGGTACAATAAACTAGTTTTACAGAAAACCTGGTTCTAAAAAATGCAAGCAAAATGTAAGTAAATTAAGGTCATTTAACAGTTAGATTCGTATCATGAATAACACAGCATCTTCTGTTTTTGTTAGTTTAACAAGTGTTATCTTTTCCATCTATGACTGAATTTTGAGTAAATGAATTTACCCAGGGTTGTATCTTAATTGAAAAGTAGAAGGAAGGAAGGAGGAAAGAAACAAAAAGTGAAAAATGGAAACCAGTAAGTCACACACTAGCCATTAATTCGACCATCACCGCCGAAAGTAGAAAGCAGAATGAAGCAACCGCTTTTCGCCATAAATTCTGCGGACGGTACCGAAATACGGTTGATGAATATCACCTGAAATAAAGACGACAAGGAAGGTCGCTAGTCACTCATTAAAATTTAGGCGCAAGGCAATAATTATGCGTCCATCATTAAAGACGCAAACGTGTTCGGGAGCACCGAGTGCTTACTTAAGGGCTCTCTCGGTAACAAATGTTCTAAGTCAATAGGTACATCACGTGGTGTAATAAATCCAATTGCAAACGACATGCAAAGACATCGTCTGTCTCCCCTGGTTTTGAATCTTGTTTGTTGCTATTTCCTGGAGAACTTTCTGCTGACCTATCTCCGCTGTCGGGTACTTCATCAACGACCCCCTAAACAGGTGGAGGGGTACGCTTTTATGATCCATCCCTCTTCTTACCTGTGGAATTACAATCCCGTTGAGATGATCCAATGATTTAGTTATGCCGCTCCGTTTTTTGATTTAAGAACTCATGTAAAAGTCGGAATTTGTTTTACGCGTGTATCTTGGATGGAGATGGTTGTTTTCTTTATTTTGAAATGGTTGTAAGAGCATTGGAGGGGTTATGTCGAATCATATTTTTATGAGTTTCGGTAGCTGTCTTGCTTCTATTAGGCTGTTATTCATTTCACGCAAAAATTGGATAAGACGTTCCATTTTTTTTTTTTTTTTTTCATTTCCTTTTCAACTTTCATAAGCATTTTTTTCTATTTCGCATAAAATATTGTTATCTAAAACTCTAATACAAAAGGATTCATTGTGCCAAAAATTCATGTTGTTCGGCATTTTTATGAAGTGACGTCAGTTTCAGATTACTGTACTAATTTATCATTTGGTTTCTTACTTTTATTTAATTAAAACTTCTAAATAGTGCTATTAATTTATCGTTTGGTTCTTACTTTTAATTAACTTAGACTTTCAAATAATGGTACTAATTTATCATTTGGTTTCTTGTTTTTAATTAATTAATCTCACATTAGAAAGAATTGTGTAAATATCGTTTAACATTTTCGAAATTTTTAATGTTGTAATTACTTCAATCTTGAAACATGCACCTTTTGTTTATTCTTTAATTATTTTCTGAAAATATTAGATTTTAAAATCAAGCTGCATTGTATCCATTGGATTTTACCAACATATAATAGCTTCCTGAATATTCCAGTAATAGCGAACTTACTGTTACTTATATGTTACTTTCAACTACCGCAATATAAACAATCTATACGTGTTGAAGTATTTTTACGATTTCCATTATTTTTTAATTATTATACTTCTCTGTACTCCTGTCTGTTTCACATTATATATACAAAAGACTGAAGATATTGTTATTAACAAATTTACTCACCACTTTTAATTGAATTAAAGATAATGATATAAGATAAGATAATGATATAAGATAAGATAATTATATAAGATAATTAATTCTATGAAAGAAGAGTTTCCGATTTAAAAAAAAATCTATTTAGTTTATTTTTATTTAAATCTATTTAGTTATTTTTAAGGTCCAAATATAGAAAAAAATATATATCTAATTCATATTATTTCGAAAATTTTACATAGTTCCGTTTATTGCATTATATATTTGTCTATTTTTCTGTCTACCACTCTATGTATTTAATTATGTAACAAGAAAGAACTGTGATTAAAAATGGGTACACTTTAAAATTTTTTTGTCATTGCATAATTCTGCAGTTAAACCTTAATTTTAAGTACAACAGTATTTTAAAAATTCTATTAACAACATGCCTGATATTAAACTATACACAACATCGTAAAATAAATTGATCTTCATATCTTGACCACCTAAATAGGAGCAAAAGTCCAGGATGAAATATTCGTAACAACAATGGAAATAATTCGATTTTTTTTACAGCAGTAAAATATATTGATGTAAAGTATGCTTAAAGTTTTTTTTAAGATTGAAAAAAAAATACAAAAATAACATAAACTGAAAAAATTAATATCATTGAAAAGATTTTTTTTTAAATTTTAAGATATAAAAAAACATTTTCATGCTGAGATATTTTTGGAAGTTGTCAGGTGAAAAAAATTAAAAAATTGGGCTAATTTTTAATTAAATAAAATCTCATTTAAAATTTCAAAACAATCGGTTAAAGGTATCCATCCCTACTCTCTAAAGTGTGTGTGAATTTTATGTTGTAATCATCTTCAAAAATCATGAAATAAGATGAAACAACGAATACAAATATTTCGACTTTAACATAAATTATTAGATAGAAATAATGCCCAAATTTTAATATAAATAATTAAAGGAACGAACATATAAAATACGATTTAGATCGTAAAAACTACAAATATGAAATTTTGAAAACATTTGCTTTAAGAAAAAGCTTAAATATAGTTTACTTAAATTTTATCACAAGGATGTGTACAAAAATCATAATACTTTTATAGATGATTTTTACCCTTTTTGTATTTAAAAATAAATCACTTCTGGTTGCCATAAAAATGAAAATAAATCAGATAAAATATCTGACTTTATATAACTATTTTTAAAAAATAGCAAATGATAATAAAATAAAAAAAATCTTTATAAAATATGTTAATTTTACAAGAATTTCTTCAGAATAATGCTTTCTTAATAGTATAATGGTTCAAAAAATTTTTTAAACGAAGAAAACTAAACTATATTTTTAGGAAAATTATACAAGTCTGCAATCCATATGTGTTCAAAAGGCCTAAATATACTATTTTTTGGTTTTCTTTTTTCTTAAATAATTGTTTTTAAAAACAAAATATAAAAAAACCATAATCGTTACACATCTAAGTAATATCAACCGGAATTTCCCACACAGCTTTCAACAACTGAAATCTTCTAGAAAATATATTGACTTTAAACTAATGTTCTTATTGTTTGTGAATTTTATTTCGTCATAAATAATTCAAATGACAACTCAAGCTTGTTATTTGCATTAATGATGAATTAAGTAAATGAACGATCTACTTAGTTTTAATGAAAAAATAAAGAGTACTGATAACAATGATTTTGAATTAAAATAGTAAATGGAAGTGATAAATAAACATGATTTATCTTTTAGAATTTTTGAAGCCAAAATTAATGTTTCAAACCTTTTATTAGATAAATAAGATTATAAAGTCATATTACTTAGAATGCCGCTGGCGAGAAGGAATAGAATTTCTTTTTCCTTAAAAAGCAACCCGCATGAATTCGATTCTGTATTATTTTTATTTGGATATTTAATCATTTATTTGTGTATTAAATTGCTTTGTTATTAAAATCGTTCTGTATTATGAAAATTAACGTTTGCATTTTAAAAAGTTTTTTTTTAGAAACTAATTTCCTTTCGCTTGGCATCACATTAATATATTGAAGAAAACAGATGAATAATATCGTCTACTCAGAAGGAAGAAGAAAAAATGTCTTTTTATACTGGGGATTTTATCAAATAGATTTCTTTGATTCTGTGATAGTATAAATAGTAAATTTTTCTAGTAAAGTTATGTATCATCATCCAATATAAAATTTTCATATACACAGTATATTATTATATATGATTTAAATTTATCCGTTATATAAATGATAATTCACTCACTCAAATAATTCACTTTAACTTCTAAGTTACGCGGAAAATAATTTACCTGGTTGAGACCGAAATGCTGTCTCAATTAAATTACCTTCTGTAAATTTTTAGATTCTAAATACTTTTCCACGCTCTCTTTTCTGCTTTCTATTGAGTTGTTCAGAAAGTAATTTCGTTTTTTTTTTGTGGAAATGAAAGATAGTTTTCGTATAATAAGCAAATACTTTATTAAATTATATATTGGCCGTTCTGGTCCAACACCTTTTGCCATCTTTCTGGTAGTAGCATCATTCCACGCTCATAAAATTTTTGGTTTTTGCTGCCAAAAAACGGCCGAGACCTCCTCATTTGAGGTGAAGATTTTACCGTCTAAAAAATTGAGCGAACCAGTTCTGGCACTGGCGTACTGTCAACACACCTTCTCCATACACATCGGTCCATTTCTTTCTGGCTTGAATAGCATTTTTACCCTTTCTGTAGTAAAACAGTAAGATATGTCGAAAATGCTGCTTATCGCTCTCCGTATTTAAAAGGGCACCAACCAAAAACTACTGGGTAGAATTAAATGGAATGTTTCACACACAAGCCTTGCTATATGAGCTCTCAAAGGACATAAAAATTATACGGCTTAAATGTGAAGTTGGGTACAAAAAAATACAATTAAATCCTCTGTCGGGAAAAAACGAAATTACTTTCCGAACAACCCAATATCATTCTGTTTGAACTGTGGCACTCTTAGACATGGTTCTAACAAAAAGAAATCGTAATAATGACTAAAAACTGAATTCTTTCCATAATCATGAAAGAAAGAATGAAAGAAATTTTTTTTTTTTCAAAATCAAAATCAATACCTACTTTTTTGTTTTACCGAAATACTATTTCTTCTCCTCTCTAGCTCACTTGCTTTAATTTGTTTTTATATTATTTTTATTTTTCTAAATTGAAGTTAAAATACTTGAGATCTTATTGAACTCTTACAGTTAATAATCATTCCCTTAATCCCTTGAAAATGCTGTAATAGTTAAATAGTTCCAATATTTTAGACCTCATAATATTTAAATAATATTAAAATCAACCTCATAATATATAATTTTAATAACCTCCTAATATATAAGTCATAATTTGATTGGGGTGTGTATATTCAAATATGGGACTCATAAAAACCAATGAACTCAGTAAATGAAATTTAGCGCTTGGTCTTTCTAAGAAAAGTGCAGAGATTTATCAAATTTTATGCCAAATCATTTGACTTTATGAAAACAAAATTAAATGAAATCTCATCTACGAAAGTTATTTTATCAGGTTCGTTGCTCCTCGCGTCCAAGAATAAATTGATGCGCATTTTTAGTAACGGCATTTATTTATAGATTGGTCACTCAACTAATATTTTTGAAAATGCTAGATTAATTGTGTCTCTAATTTCAAAAAATTAAAAAAAATATTGTGATTATCCGAGGAAACATAATGACTAGCATATTACACAGATAAAATCTTCGTAGCAAATTTTAAGGGGGAAAAAATACAGAGTCAATAAATTAAAAAGACAAAAGTCACAAAAATACATTCTCAGTAAATTAAAAACACATTTTCATAAATTATCTTCATTGCTTGAATCCGCATTTAAGGATTTCTTGATTTTGGAGTTATGTTTCATTATTAGAGTTAACTATTTTTAAAATTCCATCTTTTGTTATTTCTATGTTTTCTCATTCAGTTAATGAAAAAAAAAATGCCACTTACATGCTTATATTTTAAAACATTTTTATGTATCTCCACGCGTTTCATATTTGTAAAGATGGCACTTATAAACTAAAACAATTAATTTCACTCCATTTCTAATTTTCTATACTTTTGAAATTTTGTATTTCTTACATATTATCAATGGAATTATATTATCCCAATATTTACAGAACTTCTGTATCACCGACTCTATAAATTTAATTTAATTTCGATTTCATACCACTAGTTCTACTTGGTGGTGAATTTGATATAAAAAATAGTTTTCAATGTTCCATGATCTTTAAAAAAAAATTTTCTCTCTTTTTTTTTTTAATTTTTATTTTAGAATGCAAGAGAATTTGTTCTTTTGAAACTACTATGTCATTATTAAAAACCGTTTTTATTAAATTTATTTCAAAAATATGTACATTTAACAATTGTTTTATTTGTTGGTTAAAAAATTAAAACATACAAAGTGTTGAAAACAAGTGCAAGATAATTTTATCTCTTACTACGTGTAATTGATTTTAAAATATCAGGTTCCAAGTTCTTTCCGAAGTTCTTTTTAAATTTCCAATAGACTAAAAAAGTATATTAATATTTCAGATTTACAGAGACTTAAACAAAACATTTTTTTCTATTTATTTTTTGTACTTTTCTAGTTGAGTATTTCGATATTTTCGAATATTCTCAGAAACATCATTTTTAAATATTCTTTACACACTAGTTTGTTCCTAAAAACATCTCTTTTCAAGGAAAATAATCAAGGCGTTAACTGAATGAGTTATTAAAAATCAATCAATCTTCTCAATATGATGAATAAATGAAGAGATCGGCAGGGGGGATTCTACGAAAAAGACTCGATACCGCATTTGCTGATAAAAATGTTTTCGTATATTTATTTGATATATTAAAAAACAACAAGCAAATGTGGGTTCGTGTCTCAACTCAATTTTGCTGGAATCCATGAAGGTGAAAAAGGCTCTAAATTACAAGTTTCCGTGACTATAAACATAAGCTCTTTCAATCATTTCGGTTTCATAGAATTACGAATCCTTTTTAATGCTTTCCGTACCATCTTATTCGCGAGTTCGAAAGATTTTACCGAGGGAAACAGCTTTGATGGTGAATTTAATTTCTTTTATATTTAGCGCATTATAAAGATGTGGAACATTGAGAATGAGGAATGCTCTTTTAATGTGAAAGACATACCTGAAACTTTATTTCGAACCATTTATTTTCTATAAATAAGTAAAGGAAACTGTTTATTGTAAGCCCGTCTTGTTATATTTGACCCAGTTCAGTTTTATTTTCATCTCCAATGTTGAAGATACGCGAGAGGAATTTTTTTAAAGAACTTGATGATTTTAAACCGTGATTTAGCAACAAGAACTTAACTTTAACCAAATTAAGCCAGTCGTTCACAATAAATTTGTGTCCAGTTTTATTCCAACCCTTTTTGGTGAAGGCTTTGCTATAAGTATATGCACATTCTACCTCTCTCTCCCTCGCTTTACACCCCGATCCATCCTGTTTCTACCCATATTCTGTGACTTCCCAATCAAAACGGCGCTCTGTATCTACGCTCTGTAACTGAGAGAAAATTAGATTAAAAAATATTCTATCATACAGTCCGAACGGTTTTCATTTTCTCCTAAGCCAAATATACAGAAAGAAAGTATTGTAATCGTCGAAAATTCGAGCTAGAGATTTCAATGAAGTTAATTGAGTATTGTAAAAACTTTAACACTAATATTCAGCGAGTTGAAAAGCTTTGGGGAAAAAATTAGACTTTTAAAATCATTATTAATTACCAAAAAGTATGAATTCCAGTAGGCGACAAGCAAAATATGTCAACAAATATTCTATATTGACTTACAGTTTTCATATACATTTTCTTCCCAAAAATATTAAAAAATAACTTTGAAATTAAAAGCGGTCATTTACAATGTAAATAAGTGATTTTTAAATTATCAACATTCAACAAAATAATGAATGATTTCAAATTCAAGTAAGATCTATGTTAATAATGTCAGCGAATTCATATTAAGTCATAAATAATTTTTTTTATTTCTTACATAAATAGATCAGCAAATTTATTTTGATTATATCCTGCTAAATCAACAAGCTGCATGTTGAACTATACGGACGTAATAGAAACCAATGTGATTTTTGTCATTGTAACTTATTTTCACAATCTCTGCTAGAAGTGCTATCCTTTTTCCGCAGAAAAACATGCAAATTTCGAGGAAAGTGTTAACATCAATATTGCTCAGAGTTTTATTTTCAGTCCTTCCCATGAACCTTTTTTTCCTTCTTAAAGAAAACCGAATATGCATTTTGGGCACCTTTTTTCGATTGAAGCCAAAAATCTGATGCGCAACTAAAATTTTGGTAACAAAATCACTCACCAAATTACATTTGTCTAATCCATTCCATTTTTGAATTATCGCATTTACATGCATGTAACTGCACAGACCGACAGATGGTCAACCCGATGAGGGATATGATTCAAAATTTGATTACTTACATTTTAGATATTAAAATTATGTACCAATGTTATTTATCTAGATCTTTAAGATTTGAACTCGATATTTTGATGAATCTTCACGTTTTCCCTAACTGAGTTTGAAAAACACATTTTTGGAAAATATTTGTCTATCTGTCTGTGACGAAAAAGCTCAAAAATGCTTTGGGTTAGACGGATAAAATTCGGCACATAGTCTTTATGCCAAATTTAATAGATTTCTATCATATTTTAAGCAAAATCTATTCTGAGGAAATCTGTCTGTCCGCCTGTTCGAATGTAAGTTAACACGATAACTATAAAACGAAGGATGCTAGATGGATAAAATTGAGTACACAGATTTAATATCTATATTGTAGACAACTGTCACATTTTGTGCTAAATCCAACAAAGAATTGAACATCTGACAGACTGTACTTTCAGAAGCATTTAAATGCCATAACTAAAGAATAACTGCGTTTGTAGTTATATGAAATTTTAGTATAAATTGGTTGGAAAAATATGCGTCTCAAACAAAAATTCACTTTTACTAAACAGCATGCGAGAAAGTTTTGAGTAGTTTATTCCTGCTGATTTCAATGCAAAAAAAAATTTCTGTGTATCATTTAAAATTTACATATGTCATATAAATGCTTGCCTAAAATAATTGTACATAGTCGAAATGCATACATGGATTTCATACAAATTAAAAAAGAAGAAAAGAAATATCCTTTTTAAAGCAATAAAAATTCATTGAAGACATGTATGTAAAAATAAACATGAAACTATTTAAAAATACCACTAAATACTTGTCATTGAGGCATATGTTATTTTTACTTTCTGTTGTCCCAAATTGAATCAAAATTTTTTATTTCACATTCAGTTTAGATTTCCCATGTAGCTCTTAAGCGTGAATCTTTAAATTTGAAAGAACTTCAACTTAGAATGTGACAAATGTTCAAAAGATACAAAATTTCGACACCTATGGTATTAACGATTTTGACAATCGTGATTCACCTATCAACATTTTTGACAATATTACAGGGGACCTGAAACGATTTAAATCCTTAAAATTTGACAAGATAGATGAAACGGCTCTGAAATGGGTAAAAATGATTCAAAACAAGAACCTGCCTGTGACTGAGCATTTCATTGAAAATGAAGAGATTGAAGCGAAAAAGTTTGCGAGTTTCCAACTTTCAAGTCAGTTCTGAATGCTTCGATAATAGCGGGTCTTTCAAGGAAGCGACATGCCGATCAAGAAAATGCAATATGGGGTGAGAATAGTAGAAAACAATTCGCTTTTCCGTCTATCGAAATTTTTAAAAATATTCAAAAAAAATTCAGGAGTTTACCAGTTGCATATATGAGCTGTTCAAGATAGGAGGAAAAAACAAAGAACTGCTAATTTCGAGTTCCGCGCCCAAATTGGGGTTACTTATCGAGGTGCAGGTCAAGCTCAGATCGAGACATTCTACATTCGATTTGTTCCTTTACAAGACATTCTCTATATTAACACGGGAGGAGATTCGTATTTTTACAAGAGGCAATGGACGCATTTCAAAAGGAGTTTCTGATTTGAATATCACCTGTATCTTTCAAGCGATTAATAAATACAATATTACTATTACTTGATGGAATATTAATATTTACGCACAATAGCATAGCGGACTCTCATTCAAAGTCTCTTCAAAATATTTTTGTCGTTCACATCTCAGTTTATAATTTTCACAACAATAGAAAAAAAAAATCTAAAATAGAATTTTTGAAACCCAAAAGGTTTTTTTTTTTAAATTAGTGAAATTCAAATATCAAAACATTTAAAGGAAGTAAAAATAGAGCTTTTGAGTTGTAAAATAAGCCTGAATTAGGCTAATAAATGAAGATTGTTACATATTATTGTTACGTCACTGAAAAACGCAAAAAGTAAGAATTACAACTATATGCGCATCATTTCTATTAGGGAATTGCAACAAAATATATCACATTACACAAATTTAATTAAAAAATGAAATACTTTATCTTTTTGTAATATTTTCTTATGACGAATTATTTAACTAATTAAGTAAGATAGTAATTAATTATATAAAATAAAAAATGGCGTATAGAGATATCATGTAATGATGTTCTTACTTAAAATAGAAATACGCAATTTTAAATCGTTCTATTTTGTTTTCGTTCTCTTTCTTTCCATCGACCATTTGAATCGCAAAATTCCGATATTAAATTATATTCATTATCTTTATTTCACGATCCTTTCACAATGAAATGCAATAGTGAGTCTAATTCGTTATTCATTATTTTCCAGTGATGGTCATGATAAAATTCAACTCAGACAAACGTTCTTAGAGCTAAAACAATTAATAAAATCAAAGATGATGATTCGAAGGAAAATTCTGAACAGAGTGGCTGAGAAGTTTGGGAAGCATTGCAAAATTAATTTAAAAAAATAATTATGAACATTGGTGCTTTTTTGATTCCACATATTATTAACACGACTTCTAAAGTATGTTTAAGTATATTGTCATCTGTCAATATCCGATAAATGGCGAAAGGCAGGACCTGTTAATGACTGTATGAAAAAACTTCAATCAATGCTTACAAAAGTCATACTATAATCAACTTTAAATTTCTTGGATTTTTTCTTGTGGGGCTGGTGAAAGATTGTGTTCATTAGATGCCTTGTACTAATTTAGGTTTTAAACGAGTGTATCGCAGCTGCTTTTCAATCCATAACTTTTCAGATGTTTTATTACACAAGAAAGCAAGAAAACGCAGATAGCAAAATACGTTCGAAACATATATGAAAACAGCGCTTGCAGAAATCAACCACACACAACAACAAATCGTTATTAAACAATCGCATCAGCACAAAGCGCTCAGGTAGGAATTGCCTGAAATGAATATTCTGAAGGAGAATTTAATTGATCTTGTGTGTATCTCTGCTTTTATAGCCCCCATCGAAAGATGCAGACGAATCCTGTAACTTGTAATCATGTAATAGATATAACTCCAAAAGTAATGCATTTTCTAATATCTCCATTTTTACCGCCAAATCAGGTGAAGTTTGAAGTATAGGCAGGCCATTGAGCATCCAATCAATATTTAGTACACTTAACTGTAAAATTATCTTCCTTCCTTCCTAAGAGACCAGTAGTGCAGGGAAGCAAGGTTACAGGTTCAAAAAGGAGGAGGATTAGGATTAGGAGCATTATTTTTAGCATTAAATTGCAGGATTCGTTTATTTATTCGTAATTTGATATAAAAGAATATAAGTCATTGATGCCATCAAATGATGTAAATTTGATTGCTTAGATGAGTTCTAGGAATACACGACAGTAATGTATGTAACTTCTGAAAATACAAAACATGGGAGATTAAAATTAACAAAATATACAACTTTATTTCTCAAAGTTCGTATGAAAATCTATGCAAGTGTTGAACCTACTGAGTAAGTAGCGAAAGAAGCGTGTCAAACACTGAGTGTTAAAAGCAATAAAATATTTAATATCTTTCGCAAACACAGAAACTCGTGAAAAAAAACAAACAGATCGTCCTCTGCATTTATTTGATAAAAAAAATATCACATTAAGCTTGGCACTGCTCCAAAAATGAGATTACTTGCTTTTTCATTTGAACCTAATTTTATAAAAACCTGCTCAGTGAAACAACAAGGATCGTATTGAAATTGTCTTCCATTTGAATTGTTGATAGAAACTATGAATAATTCTTTCGTTATAAGTTGATGCTACATTATTTCAGTGCTGTTTCTATTTATTAAGGAGTGGAACTATTACTATTATAAAAAAAGAAATAAAAAGTAAAATTAAAAACAAATCCTGCAAAAGTTATAAAATCAATTCAAGTCCTTTGTTTCTCAAGCTAACAAAAGCAACAATATTCATAATTTCATGAAGGGACACAGTTAGGGTGGGAGGTATGATACTAAGTGGGCACTCAAAAAATTAATTAATGGAAGAAAATATAATACCTGTATTTTCAACAAATAATTAATTAAAATCATGTGTTAGAGCTTTATTGAGGAAACTAACGAAACTAGTAGCTACAAACTTTCTCTCATATACTCTAATAAAAATGTTATCCTCCCGCATAAAATTGAAGCCATGTGTGCCGAGATACTCATATTTTTATTTTCAGAGTCCCGCATAGGAATGTTTTGTTTTTCGTAACTTAGGGGAAAACCGAATATGTATTTTGGACGCACTTTGAGTGAAACGACAAAAACCAAAATTTGACAAATAATTACAATCTTAATAGCAAGATTAGATACTAAATTACATTTATTTAAATCATTGGAATTTTGAATTATGGCTTTTTCATACATGAGAATGTACAGATCGACATACAGTCAGCTTCTGGGCGTATTCAGCTTTAAATTTAACACATATGTACACTTGCGATGCTAAATTTGTGTACGAAATTTTATCTATCTGAGTCCTTTCGTTTTGTAATTGCATCCCATTTGCATTTGGACATATAAACGATCTCTGAATGAAATTTGTTCAAACCTTGATGCAAATATGGAGACTACATACCAAATTTCAACCATCAAGCTCAAAGCGATTTTGTATTATCGTTTTCACAGAGAGACAGACGTAATTCCAAAAAAATAATTTTCGAATTCAGGGAAGTTTAAAACGTGTCAATTTATCAAAATCTTAAATTTGAAATTTTTTTATGATTACACAGATTAAATTCAATTTGTATACAAGAAAGTAAAGGAGCATAAAGTTTAAAAAGTTTGAATCGTATTCACATAATGATGATATTATTGAGAGTTCCATTAATTTTGAAATCTCACGCTATAGTAACAGTGAGCCTATGCTTAGATTTAAAGAGTATCCTCTAACATGCAATTCATATGAGAATAAATAAGCTGGAATAATCACTGAACAATTATAGTAGAAGTTGGTTAACTCGAAACGGATATGATCATAATAAAAATTTCAATTACGATAAACAGATTCCGAGTCTGACAATTTTTAAATTAAAAATAAAAAGTGAATAATTTCAATAAATAAAAGGATAATTATTATTTTTTACTAATTCCTCATTTAAAAATAGAATTTTTAATAAACCAACAAGTGATTTTAATGAATATAGTATTTTGAATACAACTGTTATACAATAAATATTACAAATAAATACTCGAATAAATGAAAGGCCTTACTTTTTTTCATTTACAGTCACAGAAAACATTAAATACTAACGAAAAACGTAACGAAAAAATTTCGGAAATTAAAGCACATTTAATTTTGATTTCGTATTAATCAAACTAAATTCGCACTTTGGATGATATTTTAACAATCTTCTCATTAAAGCAATTTTAATGATCTTCAAAAGAATTAATGAGACCGTATAAGAAAATTCGAATTAACTAATTAATAGAGTTATAAACATTCGATTTAACCAAATGCCAGTGAATTAAATCGTTAGGACATTTATAAAAAGAGATTATTTTATAAGATTCATTCATTACAATAGGGAAAGAAATTCTTTTCACCACAATTCAGATGGATATTGAATAAAATTTAAATACAAACATCCTTTCAGAGGAAAAACAGCTAAATGTAAAGCCAAATTACGCCACAAAATTATTTTCCTTCAGAACTGTTAATTTAATTAAACTGTCTTTCATTTTGATAGCTACTTTCTTTTCTTTAAAAAAAATATTTCTTACATCTTTTAAATTCCAGTTCCCCTTCATCGCTCACTAAATAAGATAGAACACGCACTCCTCTATAACAAAAAACAAACATGGAGAAGACATAAAACGCGGTCGTTTACACAAGCGAAATTTCGCCTCATTCAAAATTAAAAACGCAAACTATACAAGACGGAAACCCATGTTTGGACAAACATCTTTTCTTTTTTTTCTTTCTATCTTCTTCAAATTCTTTTTACACTCTTTATTTTATTCTGCAAACTCGGATATTTTTATGTTCCGTGTTATTTTTCTCGTAAAAAAAATATAAATAAAAGAAGACGACGCAGAAAGAGAGCGGGTGCGAAAAATATTGAACAAATTATCACGCGCAAAAGAAGAACGTCACGTGATCAAAATGACTCACGAATAACACGTTAAAAAATTATAAATAAAAACAAACAAAAAAAATAGATATCTATAGCAGAAGTGATATAAGAAAAAAGGAGAGAAAAACTCTGGAATAACCGTTAAAAAAATAAAAACTTTTTCTTTATTCTGTCGAACAAAACAAAACAAACACCGCGGCATATCGAACTGGGGTGGGAAAAAAATAAAGTAAAGTAGTAGAAGAAGATCAGGCGGTAAAGGATGACGGCTTAAAAAATTCTTTTTAAAAAATCTAATCGCTCCCAGATTGAAGGTTTGAGGCGTGTGAAAGGAAAGAGGGGTAGGGGGGTAGGAGAAAAGTATTATAATTGCAAAAGAAAGTGCCTCATTCATTGGTGGATAGCGCGCGGCCGTTGCTATAGCAACGGCATCCGTCTCCGCTAACGAAGTTTCCTATGGTGAAGATGACGATGAGAGGAAAGCTGTGTGTGTGTGTGTGGTTATTGTTTTATTAATAAGGATGTTGAATTTGCATTCATTTCGGTGAAGTAATATCTTCATCGGTGCTAATGACGATATTGGAAGCACCTCACGTCCAGAGATGAAGCACTTAGCACTGCTGCTGGTTTGAAGCTTTTTCGCCCAGTTTTCGGCTTCATTTTTTAATGATTTTTTTTTCATCCTCTCTCTTATTTTCGTGCCAATGAGCGTGTGAAATTCCAGGAGAGAGGGACTCGGATAATATTTAATTACCCACTTAAGTTGGAATTTTAGAAGTAGATGCATCTAAGGATTTTCTTTCAAAAAAATACATTAAAAAATATAAAGAAGATATTGCACTTAAGTTTGAAAGAGAAAAAAAAATAAAGCCTTATCGATTGGAAAAAGGTGTTTGCGAGGAAAAATAATTAGTCTGATATAGGCAGATGCAAGTTTTATTAGATCCTTGAGAGTTTTGGATAGCGGTCTAATAAAAAAAAAAGATAAAGGCTCTAATGAGGGCAGATAAAATATTTTATAAGTGCTTCGAGATTTCTTATAATCAAAAACAAGATTGTTTAAAAAGTAGATATCTAATTAAATCAATGTGAGAAAAAAGTATATGTTTTATTGAAAAAATACTCATTAATAAGATATTCAATTTGACACTCGTTCTATTATTTTTGACATTCGTTTTAATTGGTACATAAAATGGGAATGTAGCGAAATTTATTTTCTAAGGAAATCACAGACAATGTTAAATAGGATTTAGATACTTAAATAACAAAAGAGAATAAAGAATACGCCTAGATATATAACAATGAAAATGATTCTGTAATATTTCGAGTAAATTGTATGAAATACTGAAATGCGTATTAATTTATTCATCTAAAACTAAATTAATCAAAAACATTTATTCAGAAAAAAATTTAAAGATAATAAAAAGTTTCTTTTATAGGAAATGTTAATATATTTGATAAATCTTTTGATAATTGCCCGATTGTAATGATTTAACCAATGAAATCAGTCTA
>JAPMOR010123855.1:98416-120191 GCA_026543865.1 Argiope aurantia | reverse complement strand
AAAAAATATTTTTCTATTCGAACAAAAATACTTCATGAATTTGAACATATCCTAAAGTGAAAAAATTCTTACAATTTTTTGGATTTGCTTGCACTTTTTGTTTAGTAAGTCGATGCAAAATTTAAAGCATATAATAAATCTCGAATTTCCTTGTTAAAAATTATTCCAATACATAGCATTTAAAAAAAAAGTCCTTGTCCTTTTAAGTATGTTACAAAGATGCATCCAGTAAAAATTATTGGTACAATATAAACTCCGCAACAAAAATTTGATTGGCCCTCTCTTAGTCAAGAATCTAACATATAGTCATTTGAACAGGTAAGGCTCTATGAATTACGATTATTTGCAGATATAAAAGTGTATATCGACGAGGTGAAAGACCTATATCAGAAAAATAATGCATTTATCTTAACATTAACTGACTCCAAATCTTTCATTCAGATTCAATCGATTACAGTGTTTCTCACAAAGTTACCAACAATTGAATTCTAGTGCCATTTTGAAAGTACTTTATAAACCTGTTTTAATAAAGATTTCAAACATCTTCAATTCCAAGCCACTCTAAATAACTACATCAAAGTTCGATGACTTCCCTAAAACCCATCCTTTAAGTCCAACTTGATCCACACAACCAGCAATGAGTCTGGTCCATCCGGATCGCCAAAAGATGTCTTAATGGTGTACATAACCATAACCTGCTTCACGAAATGGTATAGGCCCTTCCTTTCTGCCGTCCATCGATTAAGTAGTACTCAAATAATGGAATGGTGATTCGACCATCATGGCACTTAACGGAAATACTTCGATAAAAACCATTGTCCTTACCAATCATTTCCCACGGAATCGTGATGGCTGCAGTTAGATAACCTTCATTTCTTAATGTTCATTCCCATTCTGGATCTTAATAATTGCCTTTTCGTTCAAAAGCGCGGTCAGAAATGCACAGTTAAATCTTAAAATAAAACCTCAATTAACCTGAATCATCTGTTAAAAACATTACCATCAAACAAAGACGCCATCTTTCTTTTTGTGTGGCGTGACAAAAAATTGTGTCATTAGCTAGCGTTAAACTTAAGCAACGATAAAAAAAAATGAGTGTAATAATAATTACCTAAAACACTCGATATCGCTTAAATAATGGATGTTTTCTCTCTGGTGCCTAGGTGTGGGTATTAATTGACAATTACCGCCAGGATCAGAGAAAATTAGTTTCTCGATAATGGTATAATTAGGTAAAAGGTGAACGCTTCAGTTTGAAAAATGGATGTCATTTTCAGGGATTGTTTGCAGAAGTGCTTCTATAATTCATAATCTTCCTTTAAAAATGTTTATTATACTGAAAACGTGAGCACATTTTTGATATAAGTAATATGCAGAGATTGTCTTAGGTAAATGGTCGCTTATTGGATGCCATATGGTGTCATAATAGAATTGTTGGCTCAAGATGGCTTTTTGGTAATTGCCTTAACAACTTAAGTGACTGAGGTAATTTTGAATTACAGTTACTCTGGCTGGTCATTTTAACCAATTTGGGAATTTTCAAACAGCGCGTTTAGATATTTTTAATGCAATTTATTCTGGAGATGTATCGCAAATAATAATTGCGTTGAAAATAAGAGTGGTTGCTTATCGTTCTAATTTGTCTATTAAATATCTAATAGTTTTCATAAATTCTGCAATGTTCGGTAATGTAAGTGAAGAAAAGTTTTTACGTGCAATTAATTCAATCGTTATTTTAAGAGAAAGTTATGAAAAAAAATATCTGATAATTTTTGTGAGAAGAAATAAAAAAATTAAAATATTAATTCACATTAAAAAGAGCTGAATTTATATTGCATTATACATTGAAATAATAACTCTAGCTACCTTTTTTTGTTCATTAGAATATATAATCAAGAAAGCTTTACAGCAATTTAAAATTCATCACATATTTGAACTTCTCGATTGAATAGTCTGGATTGGATCTGAAAATGGGACTGAATTATCATGAAAACCAGCGAAAGAGGTCTCCCCCAAACTTTCTCGGATACTCTCTAATAAATTTGGCATGCCAAAGAATGGCTTGCACGGCACTGGCGTACCATAATTACGAAATATTTACCTTTGGGATGAATTTAGCATTTTTACTGAATTTATAGCGTGGTCCTTGGCGAGTTATTTGGCGATTAATCTCTAGTATGTGTTATTAGTATTCAAAAATCGAATTTGAGTTTTAGACACGTTTTCCTCGCCCGATTAAAACAAAAGTAAAACACAAAACTACATCTGTAGTTACAAAATTCCCTATCAAATTTGATACATTTAAGTCATTGCTTTTTTGAAATATCGTTACATGTTTCTTAAAGTACAGATTGACAGACACCCTTTGGATTTGTCTTAAAATCTGAAAAGACTCTACACTACAGATATTAAATCTGTGTACCTGTACTGAATCTTATCTATTTAGCGCTCCTCGTTTTGAAGTTATCGTGTTAACTCACATTCGAACAGTAGGACAGACTTCTTCTGAACAGATTTTAATTTGGTATAAAAACCATTTACCAAATTTCATCCACATATCTCAAAGCGTTATTGAGTTATCTTTGTCACAGATAGACGGACGGACATGTTTCAAAAATTTGTTTTCGAACTCCTGGTGATTCGAGAAAATCTCGAGTTCGAATTTTTGGACGATTGCTTTACTTACTCTATACAACTCATATGAGAAAGTAAAATGACCGATTATCAAGAATTATCGGTATTTATCATTATTATAGAGGAGAGATTAAAATGATCTCTGCAAGTCAGAATTTTTTAAAGATATTAAAGACGCCATCTTTTGTCCCTTTCTAAATATGCTTGCATTTAAGAAAAAATTCTAAAACAGATAAACATATTAGCTGAATAAGGATTTTAAAAAAAGAAACTTTCTTGCTCTGTTTTATTATGTTACTTATATTATATAATTTTTAATTGCTTTTATTTCTTACGACGATTTTCTCTACATATTTTATTTCGTATGATCAATTTAAGTATGCTCTAATCTAAACTAGCAAAAAATTAAATTTGTTTCGTTTCTTTTACTACTAAAAACAGCAATATTGTTTTCGATATTTAAAAATAATTGGTTGCACAAGTTTGCACCTTTATATTTAAGGATAATTTTTTTATTTTATTTAGTTACCGTTTTAGTATAATGTCTCATCCTTTAATCCGCATGGATTATTATATATTTTTGAAGTTAATGCTGTGCCTTAAAGTGTCTCATTAAATAAAATAGAAAAACGAGATCAGAAGAGAAAGAGATGCTACAATTGAACGGAATTAAAAAAAAATTCTATTTATAATTAAATATATTATTGATGCATTGTAAAATTTTTAAAAAAATTGTTAAAGATTTTTAAAAATGTTACTGTCTTTAGTATTGGTACGACCTTGATATTTGTTTCGATGCTTTATGCCGTGGCTTATGCTTTATAACTAACTTATGCCGTGGCGATGCGTATGCTTTATAACTTTATATGCCGTGGTTTTATGCATTTTTATAGATACAATCGATTTTGTGTTCAGCGCATAATGCTTCGGTGCTTTTATGAAATGTAATATATATTTTTTAATGCAAATTTTAAATTAATAAGAAAAAAAAGTGAAAAATTATGTATTTAGTTACTCTTATTTTATTTTTACTCTTTACGGAGCACACTGAGCGAAAGTTAAAAGTTATGTAATAATAAAAAAAAATACAATATGCAATTGGGGCTATTTTCAGCTATTCAAACATTTTTGGAATTATGTTCATTTGTCCTTAACTACAATACCTCAACGATCGGGAAGGGCTAAGCCAGTAAACTGCATATAAATCGTAGATACGACCAATTTTATAGATATCATAGGTCTTCACACAAAAACTATACGTATTTATCGAATGTTGAACAAAATCTGTAATTATGGAATTAGCAGAAAAACACTATCACTCTAAATCGAAATGAGCAAGCTAGATGAAATTTGAAAGAAAAGTTTTATTACCAGAATTAAAACGTTGTACCCTATTTTGGCCCTAAGAATTGACTGTCTATCGATTTATTTAGGCTTGATTATGTAAATACTGCTATAAAAATTCGAAATTGGGTGTATGATCAATGTAGTGCAACAAGCTGGCTTGTAGAATAGTCGAAACTTTATTTCAAGAATATTCCAGATGACACGAAGCACAAATAACAACAACAAAAAACATTTTAAAATTACCCAAGGGACAGCACTTGAAGAAATGAATAATACAGGTAGACAACAAGTATTCGTCATAGCACTATCAAAAGCGCTCATTTTGCGTACTACTAACACAATTTTAGAAAGAATGACTCGATAGCCGGTTATTTATAGTTCTCGGTTATTTATAGTTTTCCAACAGTACATAATATCACATGGAATTTTTCAGAAATATCTCCAAATCTTGGTTCCTAATAGAAATACGGCTATAATTCTTGAATTTATTTTCATTTCATTATTTTCATTTTCATTCATTTCATATTTTGCAATTGGACCCCAAAGTCGAAAGTCATTAATAGCTTACCATATTTTAAGAATTTTTATATTTTTGTCTTTTCAACTAACTAATTGGATTAATAAAACAGGGAAACTGTGTTACAGATTCGTAACAATACAAGAACTCAAAAACAAAACAGACAAGTTGCATTAATTATATTTACACTTGATCAAATTAGATTAATTAAAGATCTATATCAAATTTCGAATTCTATTAGCTGAAAAGAAAAGCTTAAAAATGTAAATTGGAAATTCTTCATATACGACGAAACTGAATACAAAGGGAGCCATGTTATGGTGAAATACGAGAAAGTTAAGAGGGAAAAGAAGCAAGATAAGAACGTTTCTTTTGAAAATATTATTTAAAATCAGATACATCACACATTTCAACACGAAGTGCTTTATGTTCCGCAATAAGTTTTACACAGCGATTTCACAATCAGTGAAAAAAAAATGTAACAAGAATATTTCATGCAAATTACTTCTGTTTTTTGGAATCAGTCTGTCATTTTTAGTTTCTAAACTCTAGCAAAAATTCTTAATTCTACAGCAATAAAATGCAAGTATTAATACTTTTTGAACGCTGTTAAGGAATATTTTATAAGATTAAACTTTCCAGTAGAAAATTAGGATAATTTAATTGTTATATGAAAATACAGATTATGAAAAGATAACAATTTTTATTTTATTAAAAGTTAAAATTGGAAAATCATTTGATAATATGGATTTGATATCTCATCCAAGCTTGGAAGGAAGCATCATTGGCAGCTAGTATCGTTATGAAACACCGCACAGGGCATTGAAATTTGAAAGCAAATCTATAATAATTGAATTTCTAATTATTTGCACATGTATTCAAACTACATTTGAATTTTGTCTTAATGATTTTGAATTTATATTCGAATAATAATAATTTTCCTCAAAAAATTACGTTTTTACTGTTTACGCCTTATAAAGCTTTAGTTTTCATATAAAATAGTAAACTTCTTGAAGAAAGTCTCATTGTAAGTATATAAAATCAATCAAGTAAAAAATAATCATTAATTAAAAAACTAATCATTTCTTTTTATGATTAAACTATTTAATTAATTATTAAAAATTAATCATTTCCTTTAAATTACCAATATCATTGATTCATACAGTTTCTTCAAAAAGGTATTGAAGTAAAACACAATTATTGATAAAATAAAAAAGTATCAAGCCAAAAATTAATAATGTATAGAGATAAGTTATTATAGGAAGAAATTTGCTTACTGTACACATTAAAAATTAGTAATTGTCATAGTGCACATACATATTATTCAAAATTATTTATCATTCAGTTTTTGGGAAAATTCAAGGAAAGTAATTAATTTTTATTAATTTATTAAAATACTTTTGCCATGTAACTGATTTAAACACGTTAAGCCTTTTTATCCACCATTCCTATCGATAAAATTTAAAAAAAAAATTTAAAATCCGAAATGACCACAATTATTACGATAATGATTTTGAAATATGATTATTAGGGTAAAGTCAGAGTGACCGAATAGATAGAAAATTATCCATGATAATAGTCACGAAATTAACATCCTCCTCCATTTCACGTTATTTTTCATTTCAATGAAATACATTATTTTGCATGACTGTAAATAATTACTAAATTGTATTGTTTATAAAAAATATTGCACATAGGATCTCAGCATTTCTCCTTGATTTTCTTATCGCATATGATCCCTCTAAATTGAGAAATGTGGATAAATCAGCATTTCAGCTAACGGAAAAAAATAGTAAAATTAAAATGAAATATTTTCTATATTATTTTCTTACTTTATATACTTCTATTAAAAATGTTTTTCAATAACTAATTCATTATTTTTAATTTTTACTTTCTCGTTTACAAAGTCTAGTATTGAACAGAAGAGAAAGTGTAACAATGTATAAGTATTTAAAAAAGTCACCAGAAAGACGTATTTACTAAATTGATTATATTTTGTTTATTTTTGTAATCTTTTTGAAAAATAGTTCAATATTTTATCTATTTAGCGTCGTGGTTAGATGGCCATCTTCTACAGGATCTCAGAGTGAAGCTCAGAAAATCTATTCAGTTATATTTCATATATTTATCGTCTGAAATATTACAAAAATTTTAAAAATCCTAAAAACACTCAGTTCTGAGATTCAAAATGAATCTTTATTTCATGACGTTGTTTAACGAATGTTTTCATTAATAAGATTTCCCACTTATATATATATATATATATATTGTATTTTCAATGGCATTTAAATTGTTGAGTTTAATTCTTTTGAGCTTAAATTTATTTAATTCCAAATCAATATTGTCATCAAAATATTTTTTCAGAATTTATTTAAAATTTTTATTAGTTTTACTTAACGTCGAATTGATAGAGGTTAATAAGGCCATGTTTGAAATGAAAAAACAACAACCATGCTCTGAAGTTTCGGCTAAGTTACAAAAATCTGTAGTATAATGAAAAGACTCCTATTATTAAAAGTGGCCTTAAAATTTTCTTTAAAATGAGAATTATGTAAACAAAATGGTAATTATAGTCTTGTATCACAATTTAAAAGTAAAAGTAAAATATTTAAAGTAAACACGCTCCTTATTTGAAAATTTAAATATTGTTGTTATATTTAATAATCCAAGACAATAATTTGTATAAAAAATTATTGCGATAATTCTTCATTCTTTTATTTATTAAAGGCACTCAAAACATTCTTGAAATTAAATTATCAAATTTTAATGTAAATTGCAGTAAAATTTGGCTGATTCAAAGCTAATGGACAAACAAAAAAAAAATTCATCTTAAACTGGATTCAACTTAAATAAAAACTTAAAAAATTAAAATGAGTATAAGCAAGAGTAAAAGGCAAATTTTAAAATAAAAATTGCAGTAAAATTTAATTTTCAATAGTTAATCTTTTTAATAAATAATACGTAATCAATAGGATTTAAATGATTTGAATAAAAAATAAATCATTATAATTAAAAAAGAACTAGAAATTTTAATAAATAAGAGAGCAATTTTAATAAAGAAACAATATATAGTATTTGAATGCAAGAAGCTTAAAATATCAAAATAAATATTTAAATTTATTTCTAACGTTCACAAAGTTTTCAAAAAAGTGAAAAATCTCTCTTTGCTTTTTTTTTTATTAAATATATTGTACAGCAGTAAAATTCTCTAAAGAATTAAAAGCCTAAAAATTATTCAATTGTCGTCATTGAGAAATAAGATACATATCTATTTATTTAACACAAGTTCAGAAATATAAAGACATGTTTTTAAAAACAATTTTCAGTCTTGCTTCCGAATTATACTCAATAAAATCAAATGGCAATGTTTTAAATAAGAAATGTGTTGAAATATCCAAAACATTTTGTATTACAAAAAACAGAGTTATTTATTACTATTATTTATTTATACAATTTTCCTTTTTGAAATCAATAAAAAATAGAACTTCCATATAGGCAATTTTTGTTCTCATCTCAAATATCACATATATTTTATTTTTCAAATATTTCCTCATATCAAACATTTTCATATAACTATGAACAAAGTAACTTATTGATATCTATTCGTATTATCAACAAATTGCTTTCAGATATTCAGCTTTTCATTCTAAGATTGAAAGTTTCTTATATATGAATGGTTTTATATGACAGAAATAACAAACGTAAAGCAGATTCCAAGTACAATGGTAATTTAAAAAACAATGAAGGAATATTTCTACGAAATAGCGCGGTAATTGTTTTCTTGGAGTTAATTCACTTCGGAATTGAAAAGCGGTACAATACTAGCGCCCTCTGTCGATCCGTGTGTAAAGCTCTACTGAAAAAATTCAGTAATTATTTCATTTTTTTTCACTACTTCACGTTTCCGGGAACGAACAGGCATCATTTTTCGGAATTCATCAACCCATTGTAGTAATTTTTACAAACTACATACGAATTCGAAATTGTTAAGAGACTTAAAATAAATCACATGTTTGCTTTTCTTTAAAATATTTTGCAGATCAAAAGAAGACAAATCAACAGTAAATTAATAAATTTTCTTAGGCTAGAAGAATTCTTTCAAAAGAAGCTTAATATATTTTCTCGAGCATTAAAGTTTACAATTCTTTTTTGTAATAATTTATAGAATTCTAAAACATACTATTTTATATATTATTTGAAGAAATATATCAAAAAGTCTTGAATTTTATCTGGATTAAAATTACTCTCCACGAAATATGAAATTGTAAAAAGATATTATGTACATACTATTTGATTAAGTAATGTGTAAAAATTACAAATTAAATGAGAAATAAATAACACTACAGAATACCTGTATTGAGTGACCGCCTTTAACCATTTACAATAGATATACTGTTTAATGCTATTATTTCGGAATTTATCAATTTTGATAATTTTAACTGCATTGAGTAAAATCAATAATATTTTTATTATATCAAACGAAAGAATAAATGCACATATCTCCACAATTACTGATATTTTTTTTAAATAATTTGAAATATTTTGCATTTATTCCTTATCGGCAATAACTTCGTAATGGTATCAAGTTATGTTTTATTTTGAAAATATGCTATTTTTTTTTTTTTGAAAAAGTGCATTTTTATAAAATGATCGATAAAATCATTTCAATAAAAAATAATAAAAAAATGGAGCGTGTAAATAGCAAATCGTTATTATAAATTACTCATTTATATACGGTATTTCATTATAATAAAAAACCAAATCAAAAATATAATGCTTCAAATATGACAATTCTGTTCCGTTCAACTAAGAGAAGAATTTCAAATTTGTTCGATTGTTGTAAAGAAATGAAGCACAGCATTCATACTTTCTGCTACACCTAATATTGACTAATATACATAAGAGAACTAAATATATTTTTGGAGCCGAGTAATGTATGTACAATGCCAAAATTCTCAAACGGGGATTGTGGCAGCTAATGAGTTAAATCAATCTAGATCACTCTAGTCCAGACAAAAGAATGTGAGCTACATGACATGGAAAAATAATTCTCAGATATTTATTTACAAGGGGATAAAGAAATTCAACGAAAATCAATCTTAAAGCTGGTTGAAAATGAAGGATAACTTCATTAAGTGTTTCAAATGTGGTAACATTAAATTATACAGTTATCACACTAAATGAATATTTTAGTGTTCATTTGAATACATTGTTTCGGAGCTAGAGGATTTTGAACATAATGCAAATGATAACCTTAGCCACGATCACATTAGGCGGCTTCCACTGTATTAACGAAAACAATGTTGGTTCAAAGTCAGATTAAATATTTACTTTAACAGTATAGTGTAAAAATATAAATCTGATTTGATTATGATACAATTTTGATTATAATATTATAATTCCAGGCAATATAAATACAATTCTAAATATTCTAAATTTGTAACTATTGCATTTTTTTACAGAATTCAGCGGAAACACGTAGTTATTATTTTGACATTTTTGTTACAATAATCCAGCTGGAATAAATAAAGACAATTATTTCTTTAATTGTCATAATAAAAAATATAAAAAATGACAATTCTCATTATTGGATATAGCATTATTTTTAGATAACTTTTATTGCAATTGGTAGGAATTCAAATATTCATTATTTAATTACAATAGAACTTTTTTCAATTTTATTTTCAGAGAAGTTTGAAAAGAAATGTCTAAAATTTAATTCTACTTCCTAAAAAAGTTTTTTTTTTCGTGTATTTTATTTAAATAGCTATTCACTGAATTTATATTGTTAAAAAGATTTCTTCTAATTTTCAAGCGACTCTCTATCGAACAGCGTAGATGTTAAAAAGATCTTTTTAAACATTGAAATTGAGAATTGCATAGCTGTTAAATAAGTTAACGGTAAATTCTTTGAGGTAATTGTATAATAATTCAGTATAATGTACATAATTCACCGAACAATACTATACACTTTTACATAGCTATTAGTATTTTACTGTATTTACTATAATACACATTTATTCGCTTCTAATATTCGCTGAGCTGCGATTGCGGCAAAGAATATTAGCATAGACGTTTTATGCCTGACCTACTTTACTGATCATGAACAGAAGCAGAAATACAATATAATAATCCACCTCTACACCCCCCCCCTCCACCCAAAAAAGTTAAAAGGAAATTGTTGAGAAGTTGTATTTTCACTGAAATAAAAATGAAAATATATTCTAATAGTATAGTAAAATTCCTTAATAAAAATTTAAACAACAATTTTAGAACTTGCAAAAGTTTTTTCTGTGCCGGTATCATTTTATACGAAAAAAAAAAAGAATTATAATTAGGAGACGAAGTATTGATTAATTATGTTTCTTAGGTAATTATTTGCTTAAAATCTTGATTACAAACTCTTCACTTATTTAATTAGATATTTAATTCTTGTTTTCTTAGTGAAAAATTACTCAATTTTAGATAATATTTACAATTATTTATTATAATATTATTGAATTATCTTTATATTATTTAATTGTCTATATATAATTTGCTTATATATACTTCTGTTGCAGTGTACCAGAAATGATATAGTATAATAATAATATAATACTAAAATAATAATTATTATTATGAATTTTTATTGCATACTATCGATTTAAAGAATTCTCCCATAATCTACCAGTACTCCTAATTTGTTTGAAAATGTTCCCTATTATACAAAAATCTGTAAATTTAGTTCGGCATAATGATGTCCCATGCATTTCAAGTGGAATAATGGTATTTTATGAGCAGAAATTTTTATTTCCCCATTACTTTCTTACGATTGAAAGTAGAAATTTAATTGAAATAAAATGAATTGTCATTTTGAACAACTATTGAACAACATTTGTAATGGAAACTTCTCAACAGTTGTTATAGCTCAAAAGTGGCGAACTAAAAAGTGATTCCTCGCCTCCTCCTCAAATCAATTTTGATTGCTTTTGAACCTATATTTGTGATATCTTCTGTAAATGCATTCATTGACTGCATTCTATTCCATTTTCACAGTTCCAACTCTTAAGAACGTAGAGGAGGTAATGATATATTCTTAAACAAATGGAATGTAATCATTCTTCTGCCTTACGAACAGTTTAAAGAAAAAAAAATGTTACCCTGAATTTTATATTTCCATAACGAATTTTGCACTAATGGCAATTTGGCTTTGTAATGTGAACTGCAGCCATAAGCAGTCCACTTATGAGGCCTTCCTTTTTTGCACATTTTAAATTGACATACTACACATTTTAAACTTAAAATAAATAATAAAGCATTTGGCTAAGTAATTTTTTTATTTTAGTAATTTTTTAAATTTTATTTTAGTTTTTTACTTTGTGAAAATGTATTTGCTTCTATTTATTTATTATGACTCATGACTCTGTGGCATATACATTTGTATCTATTATTAAGCTAGAGATCTGGTGTTTATAAATAATGCAAAAACCATGTTGCCATAATGAGAGATAAGCCTGATGGATTATACGTCATAAAATTCGAATATTATTCTTATATTCATAATCCACAGAATTAGTATTTCACAAATTTATTTAGTAACTAGTTTAGAAATATTTTTTAATCGACCTGCTTGTCCTTTTCATGAACCACGCAACCGAAAGAGGTACCTAATCTGCCTAGTCGGAAACCCAATACTATAACTAATATTATTTGGGAATCTCTGTCCTAGAATATCAGGAAAAGAAAAAATGAATAGAAAATTCCATACGAGCATTGAACAAGCCGATTTAAATTAAATTATTGCAAAAATGATAGAATAATTATTCCGGCAAGCATGATTAATTACAAATTCTAATTCGAAGTACAAAATAAACATACCCTCTGGATGAATTATGCGAGTTGATAGAAAACCGCTGGAATAAATCACAAATAAATTTATTCAAAAGTTAAACAATACAACTAATTGTTTATCTCAAATGAATAAATGATAATAAATCAAATGAATAAATAAAATAGTATTTTCGAAATTTTCAAATTCCTTGTAATTTATCTCATTTATTTCATTCGTAATTTCATCGGGAAATAGAAATGTATCGGGAAGAAAAATCATTAATAAAATAAATTTTAATTTTAATCAGATATTTATGTTTTAAAATTTAATTTTTAATTACTAAAAGAGAAAGTTCCGAATTTTGTTTGATATTCAATTTATCATATTATTTTTCTCCAGATGATTAAAAAATTAGAGTGATGTATTAAAATTAGAAGATATATTTGCTTTGAGACATTTTTTTTTTAAACTTTCTAGCATTTAAATATTATTCTTTGAATCATCTGTGCTTTAATCAATATTCAATTATATTATCCGAATATAAATGGATGTAGAAACACATAAAATATATATTGTTTTTACTAAGAGTTAAAATAAACAGATTTGTTAAATCATGAAAATAAATACAAATACTATTATTATTTCTTAGTAACAACATTCTTTTCTTTCCGCCACAAATGTTTAACTTTTTTTTGCTTCTTGTATATGTTTATCTAGACAAATTTAACTGAATTTCGTCGAATTTCCTTATTTATAGCGTAATGTTGTGGGCTATCTAAAATACTTTTTAGAATTTTGAGAAATAATTTGCTTTACATCCTGTTATAAAAGAGGGATATTTGAAAATTTAGTATTTAAAAAAATCATACAATTACAAAGAAAAGATATATTTTAATTTTAGTTAAATCAATAAAATAATTACAATTCATACAGTTATATTTCTTTTCATTAAATCAATAATTTGTAGAATATCTGTAAAAATTTTGGCAATTGCCTTTTGTTTTTTCTCTTCTAACTTCTCTTATAAAAATTAAGAATAAGTTCGAATTCTTAAAGTGAGAAACTAAATATATGTTTAATACTATGCTAAAATATTAATTGAATTCCCTTCTTTTCAAGATTAAATCGTACAATTTCTAAAGCCTACTCTCATCTTGTGAGCAGAAAATCAAATTTTCGTCTTATGAGTATATTAATAGCAATATAGCAATTTGACGCAGTTCCATACATGAAATTTATATCGTCGTCATTTCAGCATGATATATAAAATTTATTTCCATAGAATGAGCTGCTGCAATAAAATGGTCTACTATCTGAAGTTTTGATTATCATGATGAGTACTTGTTAGATTTTATCATATTATTTCATTTACATTCTCTTATTTCCTTTCTTTCTTGTTTCTTAATTAATACTTCACAAATATGGAGGGAAAGAAACATTAAAAGCAACCCTACTAATGTTCTTAAGTTATAAATATTATTTTTCGTCATAAGATTTTCAGCAAAACATAATTAATAAAAATTTCTTTAAGCGCAAATATGGTTGAGGAGAAGTATGACTGAAAATTATACAAAGATAAAGAAAATGGAAATAATAAGATATTAGATCCCTAGAGGGTGAAAATCTTGTACATTTTCGATAACAATCTAACATGTACACTTGTGCATGTTAAATGAAAATATACTATTTTAAAATTTTCAATTACCTGGCAATCTTTAATTAAATTTTTATTCTGTACTAGAGACGCCATCTAGTAGTGAGTTTATGAACTTACAAACCATATTAAAAATCAGAGCACAGTTAATTGAAGAAAAATTTGTTGCTTCTTGAACTATTAAAAGTATATTCTTAAAAGCATTTTAAAATAAATTTATTTAATTCAAATTCGAATTCAATTCTTTTCCTTTTGAAGAATTATCTTATTTGCATCTAGTCATAGTACATATTATCATTCTTATATATTTTTATATCTTAATAATTGGATGAGAATGATGGATATTACACAAATTACATTCTCAATAAAAACTGGGAAGATAATTTGTTATTTCTTCAAGTGCATACGTGATTTTAACTTAATTGAATGACTGACATCTGTAACAATTAGTGACTAACAACAACAACAATAAAAAAAATCTATAGCGTTTTCAAATTAATTTCTATTGGAATATTTTCTAAACGGATAAATGGAACAACAAATAGTAAAAAATAGTATTTCTAAGTTAGAATTTTAATATACCATGCTGTAATAAATATTAATAATATGAAATTAAAATAACTAAGAAATAGTAGAGTGGAACTTGTCAAATTAGACTTGATCAATAAAATTTACAATTAATTAAATTAATTACACTTAAAATTTTATTTTGAATAGCCCTTTTCATTTCTCATTATAAGAATGTTTTTGAAATTATTCTTCGATGATTTGTTTAATCATGAGGAATTCAGTTTTTATAAATTTAAGTCGTTAATTATTCAAGCCTTAAATCTTATAAATTAAACCTTTAAAAAACCAATTAAATTCTTATAAATTAATATCGAGTCTTTATAAATTAAATTTCTAGTTAATTTTCAATATAAAAAATAGCAACGAATCAAGTATATATACTGAAACATTTAGAATGAAATTAGTATTATAAACACTTTACGAAGAAAAATATTTTACTGATTATCCATATGATACTCTGAATCATCTAGGGAAAAAATATAAAGAATTTCTTCATAAATCTCAATTATTTCAAAAATATTAAAACAATTATAATATTTCAATTTAGTTAAAAACACTAATTCTTTATTTCGACAATCGATGGTCCTCATTGATTTATTTTTATTATTATTGTATAAAAATTTTATAGCAACAATAATTCACTTTTTTTAATTAATATTATGAAAATCTATTGAATAAGAAAATTTTTTGTGGCAACTCTCTACTTTGCATTTTCATTTCAAATAATTTCTAAATTAGAGTTGAAATAAACTGAGATATTCTTCGCAAACTTATTAGGATTTTTATTACAGCTAACAAATCAAGTTTTGAATTACCATGAGTTAAATGGTTTGGTTAAGAAAACTAAAATCTTCATTACCCAAGGTTTCTGAATGTCTAATAAAAAGAAGAAAAAAGGTACTTTCACCATCAAGCTTGCCATAAAATAACTACAGAAAAATTCCCTCGAAAATATGCTCCAAAATTAAATCTCCTGGAGGATAATGAACGAGCAAAGTAACGAGTCTTCAGAAAGTCCTTTAATTTTGCGTGAAATGCTTGCTCCATTCCCTGCAACCAACCTTTTACTTTTTTGCAGGACCAAATTGAAGTCATAATTTTTTTCCACCACCCCCATCCTTCTAATGGGTGTGCATTTTCCTTGATATTAGAACAATGCGAGCGGTAAATGTTAATTACTGCACTTAAGAATCTTAAGTACCATGCGCCTGAAAACTTTTCCTGGAACTACTTATCCCAACCCCCTTTCCAGAGAGATAAGGTAGCATTATTTTTATTATTATTATAATTTTTTATACTTTACTTCCAATCTCATTAGCTGCAGATGTGGAAAAAAAAATTGGTGCATAAAAATCGTTTGGCCTTATGCAGCTGATTTTCAACAATGATTTTGAATTTTATCGGTTGCTAAAATTATCTGGTTGTCAATCAAAGTTTAAATAAATAAAAAAAACGTTTAGTACTTTGAGTAATTTTCAAGGTGTGCATTCATTAGTTTGTTTCCATGAAAGGAAAAAAAAATTCCAAACTTTTCTAGAAAAATTAGCGCTGAGTCTTGGTGTATAATTTGGAAGAAAATTTTAAGTAGATGCGTATGTTATTAACAAACTAGAAAGAATGAGGATGAAGAAAGAAAAAGAAAAAAATAACCGTTAGTATGTTGTTTTCTTTATCCAAAAACTAAATTCATCCAATTTCCTTCTTGTTAAACCTAGCCGCTCATTTGCGCGTAGTTTTATACCGACATGCATTGTTTCTTAGTGTCGGGCGAAATACTTTTTCTTTCCTTTTTTTTTTTTTTTTTTTTTGCACTCCTTAGCTTTCCCTTTCTTTTCAGCTTCCTTATTAACCTGCTTGCAAAGTGCTTTTTTACTGCTGTTTTACTTTCATTAAGAATGGAAAATGGAGAAAATGAGTTTTTGTCCTCAGTAGTAATTACAATGCCGGGCGAACCAGAGTCCAGTAATGCGCATGCGCATGGATTCTCTTTCTTTGTCTAATTCTTTTCTTTGCCATTTTTTTTTTTATCATAATGGGTGCTGTTTCTTCTAACAACTTTTTTTGCACCCTCCCGCTGATGTCTTCGGATTATACATTTTTTTATATTTTATTTTCTTCGTTATATATTTTTTTCACCCTTATTTTAATCGTACTTCTTAACAACGTGTCTTGCAGTGAAAGAGAGAGAACTGGCCGAGTTAAATTTGCTAGAGTACTTAGCTTGATGAGTTAGTCGGTGCTTTTAAATTCTAAAGCTTTCCCTTGTAATTTCAGATTTGACGAAAGTAGAGGATTCTTTCCTTTATGCGTTTACAGCCTCTTTTTCTTTCTTTCTTTTTTCATCCCCCAACTCATTCTTCCTCACTTCTCCCTTTTACCTTCTGTAAAAGAGGAAAATTAGAAAAAATGAGTCTTCATTTCCGGTGTAAAGTTCTTAACTTTTTTTACCCATCCTCGGCTAAAACAAATAACTAAAGTCTTTAGAGGAACAGTTAAAAACGTTAATCTTTCTCGATTCGAGACTATTACAATGGCTTCCATTTAAAAAGGGTGATGTCCTCGTGATTTAAGGAGGAAGAGGGGGGGGGGTGGATAAAGGCGTTATTAAGGACTTTCTCAACAAGAACGATTCATAAGTAACTTATTATAAACTGAAAAAACTCAGTGTATAAAAAATTGCTAAAATGAATGCATCCAAATGACTAAAGATACAATACTTAAAAAATTAAATACAAACTCTAAAGAAAGGTAATGGTGAAGTTTGTGGTTTATTATAAAGAATCAAGTGGTTCAAAAAGTGGAAACAATCTACGAATCAAATCATTTGATACTAGAGTATAATAGAGTTTTGGAATTATATATATATATATGTAAGATTTTACAAATCTAGACATATGGTTAATCCGAAATGATATTCATACGATAATATCTACGGTGTAATTCATAAAAACATCTAAAACCAAATTTAGATGTTTTATGTTTATTCATTTAAGGCTTTATTTACCAAAAGGTTTAATATTTAATCAAGAATAATTTCAATACAGATGATAAATGCATTTTAAAATCAATACAGAAATAAAATGACGGCAGAAAGAACAAATGAATAAAAAATAGAAATAGTAAACAACATTTATCTGCTTTTAACCCATTCTAAGGCCATGGAAAGCATGGTTCCCACCAAATTCATCAATCGTTTTATGAAGTTATGTAGGCTGGGAAAAACGCTGACAATTTTTTCTCTCAATAAGATAGATATTAAATTCTTTAGTTCCTTATCTCGCACAAAATGGTGTGTCTTGATTTGTTACTTAGTTATTAATTAAGGAAATTAATTTATTAACAAAATTAAATTTATTTAATAATCTAAATGAAGTACTTTTCATAATCCAATCTCGATCTTAAAAATGTGTTAATATACCTGTACTAGAAAAATTGCATTTTAAAGGGTTAAGGTAGTGGCCCGTAAGAAGAGGAAAATAAAAAGTCATAATTAAATATGGTTGGAAAATTTTAATGTAAAATCACAAAAAAATAAAAACATGAAATTATAACAATATTACATTGCTATATCATCGCTCTTATTATTTTAAAAAATCAAGTGGAAAAATAACACACAAGAATACACGAAATCTTTATATAACAGCTGGAAACACTGCTATTAATAATGAAATCTTCTAACAGCATAACAATAACAATCATATATCATTTACAACAATTTGAGAACCTAATGAAGCTGAATCTATACTAATATTTGCACTAATAAAAGTTTTTGTCAAATCTGTTGTACGAAATTTTGTGATATAAGAGTCACGATATATTGCATTAAATAAGAATATTACATTTCAGAACTATCTCGACAGCATTACCTATAAGTAGATAAACTCTAAAATAAATGTTACCAAATGTATATATATGTAAAATTTAAGCCCCTGTTTTGTATAGAAACGCAACGTTTCCAATTATTCTTGCATACACAAAGAATATACATATCACATCACTTAATCCTTTGCTTAAATTTTTTTTTTATTAATTGTTTATGGAAACTTCCATTTCGTGAATTTGACATTTTATCGATTCAATCAAGAACACATAAAATATTCAAAACGTTTGAAAATTATCTGTAAATTTTGTAACGAATTATAGTGTCTTTGAATAATTTATTTCAGCTTATAAGTTTGAGAAGAGACATTGAAGATATTTGTGACAGAGAAGTTTGAAAAAAGAATTTGGCAACTTCTATGGCAAAACCGAAGTTCTCGAAATTACTGGCATTTTGTCAATATTTCTATTAAGAAAGAGGATGTCATAATTTTATAAATACTTTTTTGGCCTATCTCGAAGACTATAAAAATCAGAGGAATACAGCTCAAGTGAGTACTCGAGTGAAAGAGTTCATCTCCAGAGAATATTCTCTGAATCTTTTGTGCTGTTGTATTTGTTTATAACGATTTTCTTTTTGTGTATTGTTGATTGATATGAATGCTGTTTCTGTATATGCTTCTATTCTGTTTTGTTTCCTGTGTCTTCTAGTGGTATAAAACATGGTTATCTATGGCGAGTTTGTACGACTCCTCATTTACACCCACCGACATTTTCCTTCCAACATTTTATTGCATGCACTGATTTTTAAATTAATTCAGAAAATAATTTCAGGTTTTGAATAGATGTATATAATATACAGGGTATCCATAGATCCTTTTTACAACTTCAAACTTTAATAACTTCAAATTGATAATAGCATAGGATTTTCACCATGCAAAGTTTAGTTTAGTTTAGTTATATTAACGTCCCGTTTGAAGCAACACTAGGGCTATTTTGGGACGAACCTCGTAATTTTGAACTCTGGTCAGATGACGAGGACGGCACCTGAGCTGGCACCCCCCTCTCCACACCACACCAACGGGAGGACGTTTGGTCAAGACGGATTTAACGTGCAACAGACCCCCTTACACGACGGTTCTTCGGTGGAATCGGGTCCCGAACGCGAAACTCTCTGGTTCCGAAGCCGAGACCTTACCACCAGGCCACCGCGGCCTTTTCACCATGCAAAAGAATAGTTAAAAATACGAATATCATACGAGAAAAATTAATGTGTTTTCAGGTTTGCAAATAGAAAGTACACTGAAATGTAGTAAAATTTTCTTACTCAAAATAGAATTAATGCGTCGATCAAATAATTGAGCATTGTATATGTATCAGAGGTTACAGACTTACATTACTTGAAGATATTTCTTCTCAATGTATTTGACCATGTCATCGTGTAGTTGCTAGAGTTTACATGGAAAGAAATAAAATCTTGACTGGAGGTTGTTCGCGCCACTGGGAATTCGCATCTTGTTGTATAAGAGGGAAATTTTGGTTTGGTTTAATGGTGCAAGAGCCAATTTGGTCATAGTGGACTAAACATTCGTAATTTTTCAGAACATAATAATTTTTTTAAATGAAATTATTAAAACTGTATCATTTTTGAAAGTTGAATTTCATTAAAAAAAGAAAGAAACATTGACATAAGGATCGGTTTCATGGACTACAATTGTACCAACGATATGTGCACCAAAGTGGGCATATCTTTGAGTAAAAAAGTTTTTGCATGTGCAAAAAATATACTTAAAGCTTAAAATACAATTGTGCATGTTACGTATAGGAGTTGGTTCAGTTCGATTTAATTCAATTATATGAATGTCCCGTTTTTAAAGCAAAACTAGAGTTATTTTGGGATAGACCTCCTAATTTTGAACTGCAATCAGATGATGAGGACGACAACCTGAGCTTGCCCCCTCCTCCAGGTTCATCACAGTACAAATGGTGGCAGTGAGTTGAAAAAGCCTATCCTACTCTTAATCTTGTCACAATGACGTAATAATAAGAGAAATAAAACAAAAATTTTGAGTTTATGTATTGAAAAACGTTGATTATTATCTTGTACAGATTTAAAGTTATTAAAATCTAAATTTGTAAGAGTAATTTATGGATACCCACATTTTTGTTCTCTACTTGTTGTTGTTCTTACTTGTTTTTATAGATCAAGCACAAGAAATGTTTGCCTTTTTCTAAACTTGCTTTTTGTTTGCATGCCAAAGAAAGATTTCGCTATAAAGAAAATTAAGACGTTGCAATAATTTCTTATTTCCTCGAGACCACCTACTGACCTTTCTGGTAATCAAAGAAAGAATTTCCATTTGCTTAGGTAGGGTAGGTTCAGCAACATTCACGGCTGGGTAAGCGAGCTAAACGGCAGACGAGAATTATTACGCAAATTACTATGTAATAATTCTACATTCTACCGGTAATAAGGAAAAGAACTGCAGAATCGAACAAAAATCCAAAGAAGAACACATTTTTTTTTCTTTCTTCTTCTTCTTCTTTCGGCTGCTTCTGGAGAGAGAAACATGTTCGAAAACGAACAAAAGATTGCAAAGGCAAGAAAAAAAAAGTGCATATCAAATATCATAATGCAAAGGATATGGTTCGAAGGACGGCAAAATGTTTATTTATTGCTACATTAGCAATTTGCCGAGCTTCTAAAGCAGAGAAGCAACATCATTGAAGCGTGAAATGAGAGATTTAAAAGATGTTTGGATTGAGTTGTTGCCATGTTTAATCGGCAGGGCTGCGACTGAAAGCGATACCTTGGTTCCTAGAAATAGTCGCAAATAGCTTGTTAATAGATGCAGTTGAAATGATGTATTGTTGTTTGTAGGAGATTACGTAGCTTTTTTTTTAAAGTTCCGATTCAGATGGGATTATGGAATGGGAATTTTAATGATATTTGAATTATCTGATTTATGTTTCCATGGAATTGATGTAGTAGTTAAAATTTCCTATAAAGAATGCGGATTATAAAATTTAGTAATTCAAGTTCCTTTGGTTTTTTTTTTTTTTAAGAAATCAATCAACCAGAAACGCTATTTTTGATGAAGATATCCTCATTCTTCGGTAGATATAAAAAGCTCTAACTTAAGTTGTTTTTTTCCTATCGGCAATCATATTTTATTTATATTTCTCTTAAATTAAAAATTTGGAACCAAACCATAAATCATTTGAAAGAAGAAGACCGAGATTTTAATCAGGCATATCACTAATTCACGTCACAGCATGTTAAAGATACTAAATTTTACCAGCGATTTTAAGAGAAAAAGAAAATAGGCATTTACAGTAGAAAGTTTAGTTATAAAAGTATACTAATAATAAAATATAATATAATAATAAATAATATAAAATATAATAATAAATAATATAAAAT
>JAPMOR010123855.1:75057-98406 GCA_026543865.1 Argiope aurantia | reverse complement strand
TAATAAATAATATAAAATATAATAATAAATAATATAAAATATAATAAAAATATAATAAAATATAAAAGTATAAAATAAATATTGCTATAAAAGTAAATGCTTTAATAAATATAAAAATATTCAATTAATATTAATTTGCAATAATTATTAATATTTGATAATTAATAACAATTAGCTTTTAAAGTAATTAATAATTATTAATTTAACAATTAATAAATATTAACTATAATATTTTATTAATTTAATAATTAATTTTTTAAAAATTGAATAAAAATTATTTTATTTTTTTACTAAGTAGCAATAAATCTAGTAATATTAAAACTTTCACATCATGAAATTAGTCATAAAAGATTCATAATGCAAAATATCAACTTTAGAAATCTTTTAATACAACGATTTTTTTAAACAGTTTATTATACATTTCCAAATGGCTTCTTAAATTTTTAATTGCAAATCCTTAAATTTCAATGTCAACCAATTCTACTAAATTTATCCAGAATTAAGAATCTTTCAAATAATTTTTTAAAGTATCTGTATATTTACATATTTCAGTCTGAAACCAATACAAAACCTTAATTTCTAATTTTTACAATCAACTTAAAACTGACTCTTTTCAAAAAAAAAAATTTTTTTTTTTTTAAATGGCGATTTAAAAAATAATTGGATGATTCATTTGAACGATTATTTTCAAAGCAAACACCATTAGAGAATCGAGCTACCCTATGGGAGCCTCCTCAGTAGGAAACCAATGATTTGGAACTTAAAAGTGGGGAACAAACCAATAAAGCCTTCGTCTGAGTTTTTTTACTCTTTTCCCTCTTCCGTGAAACAGCCACCCCTTTCTTTCCACAGCTTGTCATTGGTTGTCAAGTCTCCATTTCTTGTTCATAAAAAAATATTTTTTTTCTTTTCAATTACTACATTGAAAATGATTGAATGTATTATAATTTTTCATAATATATCATCCGATTTAAAATAAAAGTATTAAAAGTCATATTGACATACTGTATATTCAACAAACTGTAACTGTGTAACATCATATTCAACAAACTGTAACTGCGATAGAAAAGGGATTAAGAAATATCTTCGTAATTCACAATTTAGTTTTATATAATAAAAATCCTTAGAGACGAATCAAATGAAAGAAAAATATCTTTTAAACATTAAACAAACAAACAAACAAAAAACATAATTTTGAAAGAAAATTATTATTAGTAGTAGCAAATAATTTTTATTTATTCATCCATTTTGCGATCCTTTTACTTCACATGATAAAAAATTTCAAAAATTCTTTTTTAAATTTGTGGTTAAAATAATGGGTACAAAAAGATGGATTCCTCGTCAAAATCAGGCCGATATCATAAATGTATTTTTTTTTCTTCTTATCGTTTAATAATCTTTCACACGACAGGGATTATCTCGGATACGAGGATGTGAAGTTGTCCTATAAATAAGCAGATTCTTGACTTCTTTAGAAGTACAATAATGGTGTCGAACCTGGCTACTGTCCTATTATCGATGATGAGACGCTTTATGGTGAGAACTCTATACTATAGAGGATCCTTCCATTCTGGCCTTTTTGCTTTATATCCTTTCAGGTAGGTTGGGTCGTGAGGAGTTGTGTATTGCGTATATTATATATATAGAAGATACTTTTATATAAAAAAGCCAAATAGAAGAAACTATTGAAATTTTAAAGTTTAATTTATTTCACTACCGGAGGCATAATTTGTATATAAAGAATGAGCGGTAAGAAATACGTTAGTCTATATCGCGACACAAGAGCAGAAGAGAAAAAGAGACAGAAATTTTTCCCTCGGTGATTTTATTCTGAGATTTTTGATAGGAATTTCTTTAGCACGTGTAGTCTTAGGAAAGGGAAATTTAGGTACCTTAAAAGAATGTTGAAAGCGTTAAGGATTCTTTTTGTCTTTCCACTTGGAGGGTGAGAACCTGCTGAAGTGAGCAGTTTTCTAGAATGTAGATTTTTATTAAAAGTAATTAAATAAAAAAGGTGGCATTGGATCAGGAATTAAGAGGTCATTTTAGAATGAAGTTAATATGGGCTAAATTAAGATATAAATTTGAAAATTAATTAAGATTTAAATTAGATTAAGAGATATCATTACATACTATGTATATATATACATCTTCTTAATTTGAGTGATTGGCACTTTGAAAAGGAACAGAAACGTAACAATATTGCCAATAAATTTTGAAAATTTAATTTTAAAACAAATCCGGAAAGAAATCTCTTTATATTTTAAAACCATTTCCATTGCTTTTATAAGATGAATTATCTCGTTGATTAAACCGAACCACAGACCTTTTTTTTTTGTATCGGAGTAATTTATGGTGGAAGGCTCCAGATTCGAAACTTTACTTTCCTCTTTCAATTTATGTGTATTTTTTTATTGATTTCAATGTAATATCTATATTTAGAATTTTTTAAATTAAAAAAAATTATGATATATAAAAATAAAACATGAAATCTTAAATCATTTTCAAAAAAGTTGCTTTCAATATCTTGCATGTAAAAAATTTAAAATAACTTTAAACAAAAAGTAAAAAAACTACAAAATGTTTGAACATATCCGAAATATTTAAGCATTAAAGCTTTTCAGAACCCTAGCAACAACAACTGAAGAAAACTATTAATCTGTAAGCGGATTTTTTAAAAAATGGGGAAAAAAATTTCTAAAAATTACATTCAGAAATTTAAACGATACTTGACATTAATAAGAATAAATTCGGGGAAGGTTCTTTTAATTAAAATAAAAATTCAATATCAGCTTTAAAAAAATACTTCAAAAAATATCTGAAGGCACCAAAAGCCTTGACTGCCAAATATCGTTTGATGAATATACAAACGCCACTCATAATCATTTTGGTATAACCAATGCATATTTAATTATATTACAATTATTCTGAATTGCACAAAAATCATTTAATACACCATATATTATACAACTATCAACTTTAATGTTATCATCTGTAGATTTTATGAAATAGATGAAAAATAATACCCAAACCAATCCAATCAATTCCACCATTTCAGGTTATCAGCAGAGATGCTCATATACAGACAGCTATCTCAGTGGCAAAGTGGTTGAGGATTTCTCCCCCCCCCCCAGATGATGGTAATCAGATACCTCCCCTAATTTCGCTGCCCCTGATCAGGACCCGATCGAGTTATTTGGGTATGCAAATAACAGCGTGTCACGCTAGAGGGCCGCCCATAATGACGGGGCCATCCATAATATACACAGGAGCCTGGTTTCTTTTCTCCCCAAGGACGAGATTGGGATGGCTCGGATGTCGGCAGGCACAGTTGCAGTTAGTTCCTTATTATTTTTATTTATAGGTTCATTTTCAGTCGGTGCTTTAATTTTTTTTTTTTTTGTCTCGGTTTATTTTTTTAACAAAATTAATGGTTATGATCAGGTAAAATAAAGTGTCTGATTGTAAAGTTATGTTTCTGAAAAGTTAAATGAACATTCGAATGCAAGGAAAAAAAAGGATGTAGGATGGTCGAATACAGGTTATTTAAAAAAAAATGCGATAATAAGTCGAGACTAGCTTATAAAACTATCCAAGGAAAATAAAAAATGTATTTATCAAACGGTGATGATTGTAAAATGTAACCAATACTAATGGTGCAACAAAATAAAGGTTAAATAGGGGGCATTTAAAAAGGGCTGTTAAAAGTCATTTGTTTCACTTTTGCATAATTTAAATTTTTATTGAAATACCAGCTTAAAGCTGAGAATTTATTTCCAAAATGTTTGCAAATTATTATTCAGTACTTTTTTATACATTTACTTTCTAATTTTTTTTTATTTATTATCACTCTTTATTTATTTCCTAATATTTTTTTATTTATTTCTCATTTCATAATTTTCAAATTTTGAAAAATTATGAAATCTATAATGATTAACTTGATTTTCCTATTTCCAATGTTTGCTTTGCAGATTAAAGAAGGCAATTGTTGGGAGAAAACAAACTTTACGTTAAATATTGATACCGAACAGAATACCACAAAAAATGAGTTCGCTAAAGTGAATTTTGCATATGTTATAGTTTGTAATATTCGAATATGTTATAATTTGTAATATTCTATAACATATTCGAAATTATCTAGGAATTGATAATGATTTTAAAAACATATAACTTTATATGCTTTTATTTAATTTAATTTGCTGCAAAAATTCTATCGTTAATTTGTTTTTCATGCAAGTCAGCCAATGAAATCAATTTTTCGTTTGACAATGAATAAAAATGTATGGGTTTTCCTGTAAACACACCATTTTTATATTTTTAAAACGATTAGAAATTACTCGATTAATTTAATTAAATTTTAATACCTTAATAACAGCACCATTCAGAATTGAATTTCAGAATTATTATATCAAGAGCACATATATTCTTAAATAATTTTTTAAAAATTAAAAAAAAATTTACTTTTTAGAATGCTAATAAAATTGTATTTTTTATTTAATTTGTATATTTTACAAGTTATATTTGCATCTCAATATTAATTTATATAAAAAGGAAAACGGTACAATTGTTATATATAGTAAGGGATTAATTTGTAATTTTATTTCAACCTATGTCTGAAATTATATTTAAATTTTAAAAATACCATGCCATGTGAAAAAGATTTCATTTAAAAAACATCTTGATAGTTAGCTAGATTTGATTAAAAATCTGTAAAGGCTTGTTTCCTTGAAAATTTGAGTCAGTTAAAATAAACATTTTTTTAAATTTAAAATGTTAAGAATAAACACTTGCGCTTAAAATTCAAAATATACACTTTTCTTAAATTTTACATTTTTAAACTGATCACTTACTTGAAAAGAAAGTTCAATCAAGAGTCAAAGAAATTTGAACTTCACGCCGACTAATTATTTGCCAGAAGAATCCTATAAAGAAAAGAACACATGTTTGTTTAAATACATATTGAAAAATGAATAGATTTATTTGATTAATTTATTTTTACTCGAGAAAAGAATTATTCAAAGTGTACAAAATATAAATGTGATTATAAAGCAGAATAAAATAAGGTAAATATAATAAGCAATTATAAATATACTAAGAAAAATATAACTTGTCATGTAAATGAAATAAGATAAATATACTATATAAATGTAAATAAAATAGATATAACTGTTAAATAAATTTTATAAAACAGTCAATATAATATGATTTAATTTTTAGAACAATCAAATTTAAGCTCAATATGAGAAGAGAGACATCACATTAAAAACTGATATCTGCTTAAGTAAACCTATAAATTGTGAAAATATACCAAAATAGATTTTAGTTAGCTTGAGAGGTTGATAATACTGTTGATACCCACTTAAAAATTTGAAGAAATACATTCAAGTGTAAACGCATATTATTAAATGAAGCATATGATGAACTGTATTTCCTTCGACAATATCAAAATATCATTTAAAAATTCTATTTTGTCTAACGTTTATGTCTTCTGATCAAAAAGAAAAAAATGTGCCATTTGGATTGAACAATGATTTTAATGCCAACAGTTTTATGTTATTTTTTTTTCAAATATTGCTAGAAGGTATTAAAATGCTTGATTAAATCAATTAGCATTGACAAACGTGGATTCACTGCCAGAGAAAATGTAACAATTTAATTTTCTAAAGGATTTGAAACACATCGTGATTATGTGTCATATTTTTATTAATGAAAAATAAAATTTAAAATCAGCCTATTATAAATAAAATTGAACCTCTAATTTTCCCCAAATCGATTTGACGTTTCGATAAAAACTAGCTTGAAAAGTTACAAAATGTTGATGCCTGGCATAAATGTAGCATTTTTACCGAATCTATCGTACAAATAAATATGTATTTAGGAGGCCTTTCATCCGATATATTGAAATCAAAATCTGACATGAAGCTGAACTAGTAATCACAAGATCACACGCCGAATTTATGTCTTACGTGTATGAGTTATTGCATTTACATAATACGAAAGTAAATATCAATTAATGGTCCATCCTTTGATTTAAAATACGATACATTTTCAAAATACACCCGTTTTTCTCAAAATATGATAAGAAATTACATTTTGCATGCTAAATATGTACATCAAATTTATTTTCTAACTTTTCACGTTTTATAGTTGTAGAATTTAATTGTATTTGAAGATACAACTAGACTTCTTCCATATAAATTTCGTTTAAAATTGGAAATCTGCAAGTATTATATAAAACTCCTACGATAAATCTCACCCATCTAGCTCAAAGCACATTTGAGTTATGGTACTAACAGACAAAAATAATGCGAAAAAAAAAGTTTTTAGAATTTAGGGAGATGGATTTTCGTCAAAAATCTTGAATTCGAAATTTTAACGGTTGCAATACTTTTTCTACGTTTCATATAAATAAAAATAGGCAAATCCAAATAATTCAAAATATGTCACATCATTCATTTAATATTTCAATATTAAAAATCAAAATGATACGAACTTATTATTCAAATAACTTCTGAAGAATAAAAATAATGTAAAAAGCGACTATAAGTACGATATTCTATTTAAAGTAATAAATTTAGATCTGAATATTTATATTTTGACGCAAAAAAATTAGAAGGCTTGCAGAAAAAAATTCTTTTTTTAATGATTGAGTATATCTTATAAATAAATTTATTAATTAATATCTATTAAATTATTCTTTCTTTTGAATTAATTTTATCTGCTCGAACTTTCTGTTATGTCTAATTTTTAATTTATTCGCAACGGCATGGGAATTATAAACGTTGGTGATTTGAATTATACGGATTCAATGTTGATCACAAAAAAATCATTTTCAACAAGAATGTATTTTTTTTTATTGCAAGACAAATTCTTATTTCATAAATAAATTTCGTTCCTTTCTTTATTTAACATATTGATTGCCACGTTGAATTTCTCACAATGTAATTCATATGGCATCGCCAGTCACTGGTGATCTGCACGATAGCCAACTTGTAAATGTTAAAAAGCATTATAGTTAGTTTCAGTGCAAGCGCAGAAATCCTGCAAAAAAGCATGATTTACAGAAAACATCATTTACTGTCTGGAATACAATACGTCGAAGTTAATTTCAGGCTGCAAATTTGAAATAGTTTTTAATATATTTCTGTTTTATATCATAGATTCGAGATAGTAAAAAAAAGAATAGATGTTTTAAACTAAAAGGATTTTTTTTATTCGCTTTTTTGTAATTTGGTTTGTTTTATTTTGTGAAAGATGAAATTTTGTAATCGATTATCCATTCACTTTTCGACGTGCAGGTGTAAATTTTGTATATTTATGTGTTCTCAAAGAAATACGCTGTTAAATAATTTTTTTATTACAGAAGGGCGCCATCTGGTGCTGAATATTTTGAGGAAAAATTGATTTCAAGATGGCATGACTTTTGTAATAATAAAGAATGACAAGGTAAAGAGTTAAAAAAGGAAGAAGGTGGGGGGGGGAGAGAGATCTACGTTTTACAACATTAATGAAAGATAGCTTTTAAAAATTTTATTGAATATATTCATTTCTCCAAACAGTTGCCTACACATACGAATAAAGAAGCTCACAATTATTCAAATTTTTTTAATAGGAAGAATTTGCTAATTTCATTTCAAAAAGTGTGACTTCTTTTGAACCAATGTAAAATTTGGGAGTTTTAGTGAAATTTTTTCCCCATATTCCCTAATAAAGGGATTATAATTACTTCTTTCCGAATAAAAATTGAGAACTTCCTGCGAGAGTTGAGAATGCTAATATTTTTAATTTCAGAATTCCGCACATGAGCTCTTTGCGCTTCGTAATATTGTTTATGGCAAAGAACTACGCCATTAGATTAAACAAACCATTAGATTTATTATAACGAAACGACTCACAACAGCACGTGATTGAGAACTTATTTGAAATTGGAATTACTGATAAGGATCAGTTTTTATATACATATATAGAACGTTTGAGAACAATCCAATTTGAATATTTAAGAAAGATTTAGAATTTTCCAGATCTTAGATAAACAATAGATAACATTTTAAACAAAAAATTCTAGTCTTTGGATAAAAAGTCGTGACTGGAATTTGAACCATAGACCAACCAATCAGAAATAAGATGTTCTGTCGATTAAACCACGGCAATTGCTGGTTATTCTGAATTGTGCGGCAGTATAATAAAGAAGTTTGCATTGCTTGAAAATTATAATATCCAAAATTTGATAAAACGCATAGATAGAAGTACAATCAATCTCTTGGCGAATTTGGATTTAAATTCGATGCAGGTTGACACTTTAAATGCCACATCCATGTACCATATTTCATCTATCTAACCTTTTATGTCGTGTAGTTAACGTGATCACTGGCACTCGAAGAGATAAACAGATAAGCTTCGTGCGAATGGATTTCGCTGAAAATTTATTGGGTTGTTCGGAAAATAATTTCATTTTTTTTTTGTGGAAATGAAAGACAGTTTTATTATAATAAACAAATACTTTATTAAATTATATATTGGCCGTTCTGGTCCAACACCTTTTGCCATCTTTCTGGTAGTAGCATCATTCCACGCTCATAAAATTTTTGGTCTTTGCTGCCAAAAAACGGATCGAGGTGATTTTTGACCTCCTCATTTGAGGTGAAGGTTTTATCGTCTAAAAAATTGAGCGAACCAGTTCTGGCACTGGCGTACTGTCAACACACCTTCTCCATACACATCGGTCCATTTCTTTCTGGCTTGAATAGCATTTTTACCCTTTATGTAGTAAAACAGTAAGATGTGTCGAAAATGCTGCTTATCGCTCTCCATATTTAAAAGGGCACCAACCAAAAACTACCGCGTAGAATTAATTGGAATTTTTCACACACAAGCCTTGCTATATGAGCTCTCAAAGCATATAAAAATTATACGGCTTAAATGTGAAGTTGGGTGCAAAAAAAATACAATTAAATCCTCTGTCGGGAAAAAACGAAATTATTTTCTGAACAACCCAATAGTATATACTAACAAGTGTGATATTTAGATCACATATCAAATTTTATCCATCTATATTGAGGTATTTTTGTTCAAAGCATATTCTCATGACTACCAGTAGGAATATCCAGAAATTAAAAACAGATCGACAAACGGACAGAGATAATTGCAAAGATGGAGTTAATTTAGAAGATTTGAAATGTAAAAACTGGTCAAAATCTCGATTTCGATTATTTTTTTTGTTGATAATTACAAAAAAAAAAAATTAACTAAAAAGTGAAAAAAAAAAAAAACCAACCGGAATCTGTTTAGGAAACATTTGGAAATCATTCTATGCGTTAAAAAAGTAAAGAGTGACAGTTTCAAAAGTTAAAAAATAGTACTAGTAAAGAAATAAAAATTATACGGTAAGAAAAAAATTAAAAACAGTTCTAGTTGAAAGAAATAGTCTATGAGAAAATACCATCAAATCTCCCACATGAAATCTAAATCTGAACCTTCATTTCACCTACACACCTTCATCTACACTACGAACCTTCATCTTCCCCTCCTTTTCAATCTACTACATCTTGATTAAAATGGATTAATAATAGTGAAAACCTGGCATTTGATTTTTCCTTTAATTGAAAATTCAGCCTTTCAGCGTGCGTCAAGCCAATAAGAAAGCAAGAAACAGAAAAAAAATCCAAATTCTCATTCGCTGCCAAAACCATTGTGACTAATGCCTTAATACCATTCCTCCTACCCCAAGACCTGGATTTACAGGGATGCCGTTTCAAATCATCCTTTACAGGGGCATGAAGCCTACCACGCGACATTTAGTACTTCTGTTTCCAATGATCATTATCCAGGCCTAAAGTAAGATTGGTTGTTAAGGGGGTCCCACGGCATGGGTTGGAGGATGTCTTCCCCCCTTTTTTTCTCGCTTGCAAATGGACATTAAGGGAGCGAGTAGGTCATAGTTCTGACTGGATGTATTCTTTTGTTTTCTGCTGTCTCTCCTCCTCCCCATTCTTTCTGTATGTGTGTGTTCCTGGGTGCATTATGCAGGGGATCTTTAATAGTGCGCGCATAAATCAGGCCAACTTCGAGGTCGAAATAAGGCGAGAGAGTGTATAGATGCGTCTGACACTAGTGGAAGTGGAAATGGGTATTTCTCAGGAAGGTGACTTTTTTGTTTTACTGTTTTAATGAAAGTGGGGGCATGATGCAGCCGCGTCATGTTTGGATTGGAGAATCAATATTTGAACCTTTCTAGGAAACAAAAGAGAGGCGTTTTTGATACTTAAGTCCCAGAACAATGCATTTTTATTGAGAATTTTTAATAGGAATTCTCATAATGATGGAATTATATTATTTTCGAGTAAAATAAAAAGAGATAAAAATGTGATTTTTACTTCTTGAGAATAAGTTCCTCTAAAAAAAACTTTTATAAAAAAAATGTGTCTGCTGAATTTTTTTTAAAAACAAAGTACATTTTAGTAAAATGTAACCTAAAATTATATTTTTGTTAGTCAAATATTATGTACATTAGAAATAAAAAAAAAGAACTCCTCTCGGCAAGCTAGAATGCAAAATTCCTTTACATCTAAGTTATTATCCGTCAACATAAATTGTAGATGTTAAAAACAGTCAAAATTAGGGCTTGAAAATCCTTTTTCAGCCCTTAACTACAAAGATATTGCAATCATCGAAAAACTTTAAATGCAAAAGTTATTCGTCCTAATGAGGCGCTAATTTGGCTCATAAGATTTATTTTTCTGTCTTCAGTATTAAGAAAGTTACAGCGAAATGAAAATTTCAAATCCCCACCAGTTCCACCACAACCCCCTTTGAGCTAGATGGCCCATTAATGAACTCATCTGTGATTTTTATATTTCTAACAACATATTCCAAACCAGTTAAAAACAAATTAAATTTCTCTAGTTATTCTGTATATTCTATATATATATATATATATATATATATATATAGCGAACGAAGGGTGGTTTTGCGTTCCAGGAACCATAATCGGTAAAGAACTAAAGAACTATTGCAATATGTAGTCTTCCTATACGAATATGCCTAAAAACTGTGCACGAGAATCTATCAGAAAAAGTTCAATAAAGCAGATTGAATTAGACTTGATGTCTTGCTTAATGCATTGCGTTCAAAATCAGGGCTTTCAACAATGAAGTCTTCTAAAAATAAAAAACATGAACATAATTGATAAGAAGTGTAGATTTCTCAAATCTGAATAAGATATGGAAAATTTTATTATTTACATCACAAGAAAAGGCAGTTGATTTCCTGTATTCAGTGATAATTAAAATTTCATAGAAGAAAGAAGACAATATGTCATCACAATAACATTGTAACATACCCTCAAGTGATTCGAAACCAAACCTGACTACATTTTTAAAAATATTCATTATAATTTTAGAATTTTACTATAGAAAATGTCGATCACTGATATTTTAATTTGAATTTTGTACAAACATGACAATTATTCGAAATGTCTTTCAGGCATGTTTCAGATTATTTATTAGGTGCTTGCTTGTATTTTGATCAATTTTTTTCACTTTAAAAAGATATTTATTGAGAAAAATTGGTACAATATATATCAATCAAAATATTTTCCTGATTTTCAACAACCTTTTGCCAAAGGTTCGTCTAATAAGTCTTACAATTGGTAATCTTCAAACTTTTTGGTCCTCTTTGTCATTCACATCAAAATCACCATCTTAAAACCAAAACCGACATTTGGGATATGACGGAACAGCAACACCATAAATTTCTAAAAGTGTCTAAGGGGCTTCGGCAGCAGATTTCTTGAAGTCAAACAAAAAAAAAAGCAATGAAGGTCGAAAATGCAATTTGGAGCGTTCCGTGATTGGAGTCTTTATACACTGAATAACTCAATAACAGTAAATGGAAAACTCTCAAAATGATAACAATAAAGTAATAACAAATTGGTAAAACCCAAAACAATTGTCGTTTATATAGACATTTCGCATGTTTACCAATAGATGTTGCTAATTAAAGTATATGCAAGTTCCTGATAAATGGCGTAAAAATACATCCAGTAGCAAAACATTCCTCGTTATGGATTTGAATTGCATTGACAAAGAAACATAATTATGTTTCAATTGAAAAAGTGAATATGAGTCATTTTAGCCTCCATATAGATGACGATATTGAACAAAAATAATAAAAAAGTGCAAGTTAGAGTTTTATAATACTAAAAATACATAGAAATTAGTAAAACCATTTTTTACTATCCATATTACTAATATTTGAAGTGGAAGTAACAAAAACTAACACTAAAGATCATCAAATCCATACCGATAATTCACCCCAATTACTCTCTTGTGCCGAATTACTTCTCACTATGCAACTGATCTAATTACTTGCTGCTTGGTAATCTAAAAATCCAAACACGTTGTCATTCTACCTGAAACTTCCATCAAAGTAATGAAAGTCATTGAACACAAAGCAGTTAGGGCTGACCAGTAATTCTTAGGTACAGTGCAATCAATCTACATCAGACGTTTTAAATACGTCCGATACGTGATGCATGGTTGACCGTTTCGTGTGCGTCATGTCTGGTCAATTATCGTTCCTTTTTAAAGTAGCCCCTTGATGGGCAAAGTAGCAAATTTACACTCCCTGGCCTTTACCGATGTGTAAATGGAGGCAATTACGCTCAATTTGGAAAGTATAATTTCGACGTTTTTCGGGCTAAAACGGAATCACGGCGGTTGTCAGAAGTTTTTAAGGTCCGTCTAGTGCGTGAGTCTGCCAGAATGGATGTTAAATATTGTACAGTCCAATTATTGTTTTAACCATGGAAGAGGAAGTGGATGTTAAGTGATATCGAATTAAGGCGATAGTGTTAAAAATGAGAATAATTTGTCCTAATGAGTTTAAAGAAGGAGCCAAAGCAGATCAATGTTTGCAATTAACAAAATGCTGTTTTCATAAAATCGCACGCATTTCAGTTAATTTAACTTTCTAATGATATATCAGGTTATGGATCTATAATAATGAAGATTATTCCTTATAAATAATTCATTTTAAATGGGGCAGATATATGCTTAAAAAATCTTATATCTATTTGCTATTCCATTATTATTTTTATAAAATACATGGATAACTCATCTTATTTAAAAAGAAACATAAAATAAATTAAAATTACTTAAAATAAAAATTGTTATTACTTCAAAATGTCCAATAGACAATTTGATGTAAAATAATTTTAAAAAAGTAATATTTGTCTATCAAATATTGAATTATTAGAATTAGAGCATTAAATTTAGAATGGGCTAAATGTTTCAGCATCGAAAATATCAATAAAGTTATCCCCAAAAAATGCTGCTTATGAAATCCGAGATACTAATAGAATTAATAAGTAGTTAAAATAAAATAAAAAATAAAAATGAGTTTTTTTTAAAAAAAAATTTGAATTTAATCTTCTAGGTTTGTTACGCTTTTTACTATGTTTCAATTTCTTAAATTTTTGTCGAATAATTTTTTTCCTTTCGAAATTCTTAATTTTATGACATTTATGAGTCAATCCTTGATAATGTCAAACGAGTGACCTTGATTAGACCAACGTTAGGCCAAATTTATTTCAATTGTTTATTATTTCAATTAACTTTCATGAATTTTATTATTGATATTTAAAGTCATTGATATTTAAAGACATTTAAAGTCAATAATTTTTGCGATTTTTAAAAAAACACCCAAATTTTTTTAAAAGTATTGGGAAACTTTGAACCTATTTCTTAATGATATTTGATAAAGAAGAATTTTTGAGCCAGAATCCAAAGTGATTGCTTACTAAATCTGTACAAATTCTGATTGCTTTCTTTTTATTTTTCTAAATTTTGTTTGAAAAACCCATTTTGTAGAACATCAGCGGTGAAATAATTCCTAAAAGTATTTTCACTGGTATAAAAAAAAATTCAATTTAAAATAATTTATTTTAAATAAATTAAATTAATCAGACTTTTAAAAAATATTCTTTTTTTAAAATTAAATTTATTTTTAAATGATAATTTTTATAGAAACATTAAAATGAATCCTGTAATTTTTATCAAAAAATTATGGGATTTCTGAAAGTTACTAGTAAATATGCGCGACACCCCGTCTTTTATTATTTCAATAGTTTGTTTTCAGCAAATCCAAGAAAGCACAATAATTTGAGGAGAAAAAAAGAAATTTTTATTACGACATCATTTTTTAATAAATTTTTCTATGTAAAGTTTTTTTTAAATATTTTCAAAAATGAAGCAATCTTTATATAACATAATCTAAAAATAGCGATTTCCTTGTAACATTATTAAAAAATAACGACTCCTATCCCCCTCCTATACATAGCATTATTTCAATGCTAGAGAGCGTTGAATTTTTTTTGGGGGGGAAGGGAATTTGAAATATTTATTCAAAGAAATAATTGTACGTTGTACGAAGTAGAAAATATATTTCTAGTTCACACACTAAACAGAAAGAGACAAAATATTTTGATCACAATATTTTCATATATCTGAAACTAGCTTTATTATACATTAATCCTCATCCAATTTTCCATAGCAGATTTTTCCTGCTATTATATTTCCCTTCATGAAACAATTAAATATAATATTTATCCAATAAAATACAACAAAATTAGAAAACGAGTTTCTTTTTTGCTTGCTTCATATTAAACGGATTCTGCAGGCAAAGTTTATTAGGTATTCAAATTAAAGAGAAAGGTACTTAGAACAAAATCTGGTTTTTTATCTTTTCTAGCCATATTTATCTGTGTAAATATCCACCCCCCTTCAACTTGCAGTTAGTGGATGCTTTTTCCATTCGCCGACACGCATTCCCTGCTTTAGCGGAAATTAATTTCAAGTTTCTTCCCTCCCTCTACTCCTCTTTATATACAACCTGCAACCAGCAGCATTTATTAAGAAAAAAAATCACCACTGGAAACTAGGAAAAAGAACGCGTTATGAAGGCCGAGGGTACATAGTTTTAATTAGTTCTAGATGGTCCGGAAATATATCACAGGCACTAAGAAAAAATATAACAAAAAAATGTAGGGGTTTTCAGAACCGCTTACCCTGGCATGTCGGCAACAAAAAACCTTGTAAGTAAGGGAGGAAAAAAAGCAAACGACTTGTCAGGCATGAAGGTAAAAAAGTAGAGTTGAGAGGATGACGAAGGTGGATAGAGGGGATGGGTGGCTGTACCCATCCCCCCCTTTCCCTGGTGCTGAAAAACTTTCTCATTTCGTCCTGCGTTATAATCTGGTTTTTAGCGTTTAATTTCGGGTTTGCTCGTCTATGAGTACTGAGTATAATCTTCGGTTGAAGCCTCTGTCATCTCAGCGGAATTTGTTTTAGAGCGGCAGTCTATGCCAAATATGCAGATTTCTCGTCCACGACTAAGTGCTATCGTTTTTTTTTTTTTTTTTTTTGCTTCTTCTAACTTTCGTGTTCTTTTTCGCTTTAATTTTAATGAGGTTTAGGTAAGGGCGAGTTCTTTTCTTTTTTTTCTTTTTCTCTCCCTCCTCCGAACAGTCACAGAGAATGTAATTTCCGAATCCTTCTTCTTTCCCAAGATTGCAAATTACGGAATGAGAGTGACGCGGTTGTTTAATCGGTGATGAAAAAGTGTGGTTACTTAGTATTATGATTACCAGAAATGAATGAGATAAAGAAGAAAGAAATTGTCCAGAGAGAAAGAGACCCATTAAAAAAACTCATTTGTCTTTTTCTGTAATGAATGTTGTTCTCCCTTTCTCTCTCGCTCTCTTTTTTTTTTTTTTTTTTCTCTCAAAAAGTTTCATTTTGCATGTAGTTTAACTTAACGAGAAAAAGTATCATGAGATTCGGTTTGAATTGCGTACCTACATATGTCTTTTATTATGTTTGTTTTCCATTATAGAAGTTTTCGTTCATAAATTTTAAAGACATTTTAAATACGAAATGTTGTATTTAAATGTAGAGAATTTGAAAATTAAGATGTTAACACTAGCTAATTTTGGCAAACAAATTAGAAATATAAAGAAATTTCCAAGGAAATCTTTTACGCATGCGCTTAATTTATCGCTTAATTTCTTATTTGTGTCTTTAATGAAAGATAGATAAAGTTTTCTTCATTTTTTTATGTTATTATTGTTATTTTGAAAATTTAACATATGTATTTTTAAAACAAATTCTTATCAAGTTTCTGCCTTGTTCATTTCTGTAGAAACTATGGAACGTATGGAAACTTTTATGGAAATATGCATTAACAGCTTGAACACTTTAAAAGCAAATTTATATTGCTTAAAATTATAAATCTGTCTTTAAATTAAAGATACAGAACTGATAACGCTTGAGTCAAGACCACATTTAAAATTTCATTTGTAAAGCTCATTACGATTTTGAGCCATCGCGTTCACAGATGATTAATTCTACACCAACTATGTCCCAAATTGAATACAATTCAGGACTTGCAGTGTTAAAAATCTCATCCAGATTTAATGTATCTTGCTGATTGCGTTGTTGAGATGTATATAGTTGAAAAAACGGTGTTTCCAATCTCTTGAAAATCTAAACCGTGTAGATTGAAGTCAAATATACCAAAACCGGACCAAATTTTTCAAGGTTACAATCAATATTCTTTCTTTCTGTAGACATTTTGGAAAAGTTTTGAATAACTTTACCTGAGATACCAAGATGTGTCCACTGTTTCATTTAATGAAGGTTTAAATTAATGATCTTTTCAAAACTAGACTCAGATTCTATTAAAAGATAGACATAAAAAAATTTTAACCAAAAAAATCTGCATGTAACAATTTTATACTTACCTGAATATAATTATTATAAATATCCAGATTCTCAAACATTCCATAAAGTAAATATACTTGAGAATAGTTAAGTATGGGTTATATGAGAATATTTTAAGGCACAGTAAATATAATATAGAAGATTACAGATAATCATATTCTCAAGGTATTTAAATAAACATCGGCACTTAAAGCAGATAACAAAAATGGTTAAACCACTGCTTCAGTAATTTCGACTTGAAAAATTTTAAACCATTTAAAGATGCCTAAGTTCAGCTTTATCAAATCTGATTTTCAAATATAGTTGCAATGATGGATTAATCTTGCAATGCAGTAAAAATATTGCAAAATCATCAACTGAAATAATTCAAAATTGCATATCCTTTAATTCTGAGTTTCTGCTTAAAACATAATTCGTATAGAGTTGTATTCTGGAAGAAATATTTTAATAGAATCTATTCTAATAAGTTCTATTTGCAGACAAAAAGAGAAAATAATCATGAATTAAAAAGTAATTTTAATTATATTTCTGTTTGTTTATTATTAAAATATCCGATTAGGTTTAGAAAAGATTTAAAAAAAATATTTTAATATTTATATGATGTTTTCTATTTATATAAGGATAAAATGATGATTAAATGTGAACTTATTTAAATACATATGTAATATTTGAAGAAAAAGCATATTTTGATGTAAATGTTAGCATTTATTTAAAAAAACTAGGATTGTTCTACAGAAAATTTTTTTGTTACAGTTTTTCATTATTATTTGTAATATTAAAGGTGTAACATAGTTTAGAGTGAAATTAACTATTATCTAAGAATTATATTTAAAAATAAAAAAAATTATATATAATATATGAAATTGTCTATGAAATTTTGGAATTTTTTTCAACAGTAACCGTTTATTATCCACTTATAGAGCTAGAGCCTTCAACAAATTCATAGTTCATTACAGTCTGCAAAACGTGAAGAGCACCATTTATAAATACTTTTGAGATAGGACGATACGTACAGTAGAATTATTAGAAACCCGTTCGTCAGAAAAGGCATTTAAAGTCTTTAAATGCTTATAAATAAGCATTACTTATATATCAATAGTTATAGCAAACTTGACTTCTAATTGGCCTAGAGATAAAATGAAGATATCACTGGACAGAAACTATCCCTATTTTTTAAAACTATAGAACTAATGAAAATGCGAATTTTCATCTAAATTCATGTTTTCAACCTAATGAAATAACTTAATTAAAGCTTCATTCTTATATTTGTTTTCTTCTTACATGAAATCAGGACAAATAAAACTGATCTAAACTAAACAGCAATAATCTGATGTTAAAATTTCACATTCGAAGCTATCATCTCATAAGATATTTTACATTTTTTTCAGCTTCATAACAGAATTTTTCTAATTCAAACATTTGCACGTTTTTTTTTTCTTTCCATAAACTGTGCTTTAATATGCTTTGGAAGATATTGTATTGTTGGAAAAGGTTGAGATATAGAGTAGGTAATCGGGCTAAAGAATCAAAGTTCAAAAATCTGATAATCATTGAAAATCAACATGAAATTGGTACATCTTAAATCTGACAACTAAGATATCTATATATTAAAGCTTTTTTTGGATAGCAATATAAACAATTTACTTTGAAACTACAACAGGGATATATTTGGGATAACCCTCATTATTTTGGATAGCGATCAGATAACGAGGATAATACCTGAATCGGAATTTTGCTTTCCAAACATCAACATCACCAAAGGTAATCTATGACAGTTTATATCATGTACAGAAGAATAAATGCCATATACAAAATATCTACTATAATCAAGACCAAATGGCTAAATTCTAAAATAATTAGAGACTGGTATATATTCCCCGATGAAAAATGTTTAAAACGAAGTAAAGGATTATAATATTATGTTGTTGAGTCAATAAATGTAAATATAAAAATTATGAAATCTAAATTTTTCTACATTTACGCTAACATTATGAACAAAAAAAAAAATCCCCCCCCTCTTCTGCTACCAAAACTAACCGATCTTCGAAAGTTTAAATTTTAATATTTAGGGCCTAAATATTAAATATTTGCCGAATGGCCTAAATTTTAGGCCATTCGGCAAAACCCTCTACAAAGTGGCATTTCCTGGTAAACAGATCTTTCTCGCCCATTTATTGAAACGATCTAAAACAAAAAAATTCGAAACTTTTATTCTGCCAGGGCTGATCACAAAAGTTCCTGATATTTTTAATTATAGAATACCAGTGTATCAACAATTTTATTAAATACGATTAATAAGGATGATTGCTTAAATATTAAGACTACATAATTTTTAGCAGTATTTCTATTGACTTAAACAGAATTAAAAAGCCACTTATTTACATCATTCAAAACATTTACTCTAACTGGAAATCTATAGTTATTACTAACAGTTTAGAAATTAGTTTTGGATCCCGGTTGAGGTGATACAGCTAATCTTTGATGAATACTGATCTTGAACTTGAAAGGATTCATTTCGGATGGTAAAACTGTATTATAAGGCTCTTCAATATTGAGACGCTGAGTAAGTATCTTTAAATTGGTTTAGAAGAATTGTCGAGCATTTATTGTTTAAAGTTTTCGTTCTATGATCTCTGCAGTGACTTAGCGAAATTCTTAACCCCCCGCCCCCTGGCATATTATAATTCTTTTCTTTCTCATTTGTCAACAGTGGTTTATCATCTCTAAATATTACCCGAGACATAGCAACACTTGATCATTCCTCCATGATATTTGCTTTTATTAAATTACGTAAACACGCAAATATTTTCTTTCCATTCTACCCCCTGAAGTTGGTATCAGACCGTCGATAACCTCTCCTCCTCTTACCGAAACTTAAAAGCCTATTTTGTATAAGAAACAACTTAAGCACTCAACTTACGGTGATTAATGTTTTTTCTCATCTTGATGCCTTTCATGACAATCCGATTGAACTACATGTATATTTGAAATTCTTTGATCTAACTTGACCTTTTTCGAGTTTAGAAAGAAGGGATTTTGTAACCGATTTTCTGACTCACTTTCATGATCTAATAGATTTCAATAATCTATCCATATAACTTCATCAAAGTTATTAAAATATTGTAAAAAATTTTCAATTCGAATCTTAATTACCAAGCAAATTAATTTTAATTCTATAGGAAAGACACCATCTAGCAACTAATTTTAGAAAAAATTAATTATAAGATTAATTAATAATTATAAAATATATTAAATATTTTTAAAAAAGCGCACTTCGAATAGTATACTGCAAAGTAAAAATATTTTAGAAAAATTCAATCACAAGTTAATTAACAATTACAAATTATGAAATATATTAAAGAATTATAAAAAAAAAAGCACATTTATAAAGGCACACTGCAAAGTAAAAACATTTGTTTAATCCCAAATTTTGAAGATCGCAACAAAATCGTAAAAACTTGAGGCAATAGCATAGAGCAATACTTTAGATACGTTTGTCTTTATGAGTACCATAAAAAAGAAATTTCTTCTTTAAGATAAAATTTACATTAAAATAAAAGAATACAAATGATAAAACTGAAATTCATTTATGGCGTTCCTGTCAGCGCCTTGCATTTTTAAGATTTTGTTTTAATCGTTTGATTTTAATAACGATATCATTTGTGCATTATTATATTAGCGTTATTTGGTTGTATTTCATATTTGTATTGATTCATAGTGTTTTTTCAAGTTATACATATAATATATTTCAGCCAAAACGTAAGAGCTTAAGTATTATAACTAATACATTTGTAATATTAGTAAAGTATTAAAACTAATACGTTTGTAATATTTTTACAAGATATAATATTCTCGAAGCATTTTTTCTCTTTTGTTCTGAAATTTTGTTTTTTAAAGTATTAATTCTCAGACTAATTTATCGCATTCGAAAATATATGCAATAAATGTTTTTTTAACAGTTTTTTTTTGTTCAGAAACTTTCACTCCACACGAAACTTAATTCACTCTAACGATACTTTTTATCCAGTTTTATACGTGCAGATCGCCCCAGGTTTTTTTTTTTCCACCATTGACAGAGGTGAACGTGAGAGCGTGTCAAACCGAGCGCCCACCAAAGAAAATTACAATAAAAAAGGAAGAAAACTTCTCAAGAAAAAAAGAACACACACACCAAAAAAAAGGCAGAATAGAAAAGAAAGTTGCCGTGGTAAGATCGCGCTAAAAAAAATATGAGGGGTGGTTAAAGAAGGCAAAGAAAAAAAAAGTTTTAAAACTGATGGGTAAGAAATTTGAATAAAAGTGTCCGAGATCTATTAGGAAAGAAGTCTTTTAATTAATATCGCTGAAAAGGTAGCTTCAGACGGTGGGGGGAGGGTAGAGGAGAGCAAAATCTTCCTTGAGGGGAGCGAAGTCTTTTCTTTTTTTTCCTTTTCCCCTTGAAGAAGAAGAGGGAGTAAAAATGAAGGGGGGAGGATTGCCAAAAGGCGAAGAGACAAATGTGGACGGAGAATTTAATAAATCGCCATTAAAGTTGAAATAAAGATCGTCTAGTGAATTACTTGACGATCAGAGCTGTAAATCTAGAGAGTAAATCGGGATTTGTTGAATACGGAAAGTATGATTTTGTATTTGCTTATTAAGTGATGCAATTGTATGTAATTACTTTCTTCTTTTTTATTTATTTCTCTCGTGATCCGACATGATATTGTTGAAGCATGCGAAATTAGCATAACGTATCCGTTGTTGCCATTAGTATATCTTTTATTTATAAATTTTTGTTTGTAAGGTTAAAAATTGTTTTGATATTCTGATTCACTCCAATATTGCATTGATGTTAAATGGAATCTTTTTACAATATTTTCGAAAAATGTATTATATGGACTATTTCACAGACAGGTTTCTTATGAATTTATTTTAATGTGTAATTTTATTTATTTGATATTATAATGCACAGCAGCGAGAAAATATAAAACGTTACTTTAACTCTATACTTCGTAGCGACGCATCGCCCCTCTCTTAAAATGAACCCTTTTGATTATATTTTTAAAAAACCGAAGTTTCGGCTATACTGAACAAAAATTGTTTCCTGATTTTAAGATTGATCGACACATCGATAATGTAGTTGGACAAATTTCAATTCAATTGATTATCATTTGATCAGATAATTATCAACGTAAATGATCTTGAATACAATTATAAATAAAATGCATAATAATACAAGGTCATATATATTGGCATATAATAAAATGCATAATAATACAAGGTCATATATATTGGCATATAATAAAATGCATAATAATACAAGGTCATATATATTGGCATATAATAAAATGCATTAATTAATATGCTTTTTTAATTGCTAAATTGTGGACCGATAAATTAAATTAGATATGAATTTCTTCATAAATACCAGTTTTAAATTATACGAATGCTTTGTAAAAGATCCCTCTAATTTGTAATTTCATATGTACCCATTATAAACAAATGTAATATATTCAAAAAATGTAAATATACTTCTAAGTTTAGTTTGAAACGTGCGGTTTAATTTTTTTTCTTTTATATTAGAAAAATTTAAAAATATTACTTTTTTTGCAAGAGCTTATAAAGTGACTCATTGGATTACGTTTCAGATAAATGTATATGATCAATATGATAATACTTTCTTTTCGGTTCGTTTTAGAAAATATTAGAAATGTACTGAAGACATTTTTAATAACACGGAGGCATGTAAAGGAATGAATAATTTAAATGAATAATGAATATGAATAATTAAATGACATTAAAATCTATCAAAAGCTTTTTAGAATTAAGATTAGATTATTAGTGTCACTCAAATCAATATAACAAATAATATAACGTTGTATGATATTACATTATTATTATTATTATTATTATTATTAATAATTATTATTATTATATTATTAATAGTAATGTTATATAATATAATTATGCAAAAAATTCTTAGAAATTCAAAAAAAGCAGGTAAGTTATGTCTCTTGATTATTCAATAATGTTTATAGTTACTTTGTTAAAACATTTTATTCCATGGATATAAAATTCCTCGAAAATATGACTCATAATCTTTTAATGGAATTAAAATACAAAAGACGATATTCATACTCCAATTTAAAAAAAAGGAAATCATTTAGTTCCGTTAAAATGGCAAGAACAGCGTTCATTTATCTTAGTTAAATCAAAAACTTTATTAATAAGAAAAAGGCAAAAGATTTTTATTTTCTATTTCAATTCCTGTGAAATACCCAGGAGGGAACACCCTCATCATCTACAATATTTTAAAAACTACAAATAAGGCAACACAATAATTAATACAAATCTAATATAATATTTAATACACGACATCTGGTACAAATTCTGTGATATTGAAGTAATACAAATTCTAATGAAAAAAAAAAGTTATAAAAAGCAACTCCATACTCCTCTAGCGGTTTTAGCGCCAGTAAACTCCATCAAACTCAAACTCGAAGTGGATTAAACAATCAGTCGTGGTATATTATTGGAGGGTAAATGCCAACAAAAAGTACAGATGTTGTTGATAGTATTCATACATAGT